>JAFHBV010000620.1:0-19896 GCA_019022785.1 Pseudomonodictys pantanalensis
GTGTTAGCTCGTGGATTGATGAGTGGATTGATGAGTGGATTGATGAGTGGATTGAGGGTATGGAGTTGGATTGAAAGGCAGGAGGAGAAGCAACGAGGGAGGGGGGGGGGCGAGAATGGAGAGGGAATACGTACCTCTGTAGCGCCCTTGGCGTATTTTGCGTGGCTGACGGCGAGGTTGGGTGTGTTGTGGGAGTGGGATTGGTCGGACATGTTTGCTCGATTGGTGAAGTTTCGGATAAGGATCCAAGTTATATGTGAGGCAATTGGTTTCAGTGGGCTTGCTTGGTGTTTCGCTGGTTGCTGTGTGTTCGTGCAGCGGCGGAGGGTTGACGCGGTTTATATGCAAACGAGCATGACGTCACCACCATCATCACTCGCGGATCCGTGAGCGCGTGAGCCTTTTAGCAATGCAAAGCTGCAATTCGTGAGGGTAAATCATAGGCTGAAGGGTATCGTGTCTAACCATGCGCCTCAAACACCATGCTGCTCGCAGAATCCAATACTACGTCTTTTCCTCTGCCATGCCCAAACCCATACCATCTTACAGTCCCCCCATACCCCCCACAATCTTTAACCCCATGCTCTCCGCAGAATACGCCAACACATACCGACAAGGATGCCACGCGACATTCCCGGCGGGCTGCTGCAACTCGACAGTATGCACCACTTCGCCCGTTTCGACATGCGCAATCTTCAACTTCTTCTCCTCCTTATCCTCCGCCCCCGCAGTGACATAACTCCCATCGAAGCTAAAGTCCACGCTCTTAACGGGACTAAACGTCAAATCGAGCGTCCTTACGCAAATCCACTCGGTCGTGTCCCACAGGCTTACTAACGCGTCGCCGCCCCCCGCGGCCAGGTACTCGCCCGAGGGCGACATACAGATGGCATAGCACGAGGACGTGTGCGCGTTGAGGGTTAGAGCGGTCTCGAAGGAGGGGTAGCGCAGCACTTTGATGTAGCCGTCGCCGAGGGTGGTGTAGAGATGGGTGCCCAACCAGTCGAAGACGCATTGGTTGGTTTGCACGTGTTGGCGGTGTTCAGGGAGGGGCTTGAGGGCGGCGCGGGAGATGGGGACGAGGACGTTGTCCTGTAGTTCTTATATCAGCATTGCCTTTGCACCTCCATCCACAGCGTGTGATGGGGTGGGGTGGGGACTCACTTTCCGCCCAGCCACGAGCTCGGTGCCATCCGGTGTCCAGGTCAGCATGAACGGCTGTTCGCCAACCTTAACCTCCCCCACACTCGCTTTACTCCGCACATCCCAGAAGCGCACCATGCCGTCTGTGCTGCAGCTCGCGAGCTCATTCTCGTTGATGGGGTGGAAAGCCACGCGCTCGAGCGACACGGATGCCGCGACCCCCGGCGTCCGCAGCTCCGTCGAGTTCTTGACGTTGTTCTTCTCGGGATTCCAGATGCGCAGCGTGCGGTCCGCGGCGCCGGTTGCGATGAAGGTGCCCGTCGAGTTCCAGGATAACGTGCGGATGTAGTGCGACGACGAGACGACGGCGCCCGGTCGCGGGTTGTCAATGTAGACCGAGGTGCGCAGTTTGCTGAAGGCGGCGGAGAAGCCGTCGGAGCGGACGGTGCGGGCTCGTGAGGGTGCCATAGGGATGTCTGGGGGAGGGTTGGGAGCGGGAGAAGTTGCTTGTTGGGACTTCGAGTCCATGGCGCGGAGCTTTGACATTTCTGGTTGGGGGCTAAGCGAGACGGGGGTATATTCACTCTGGCGGCGCGAATTGGAATCTGAACGATTTTTGGTTGAATCTTGAAGCGGGTTGGTGTAGAAGAAATGACTAAAGACAATGGGTAATTTTTTCTTTTGTGTTCATTCAGTGTGTTTTCACGATTCACGGCGATGTCTCAAACTTTGTCTCACAATCAACATACCCGTAGTACAAACACTCCACAACTTCCGTCCAAGCAAGCGGAACCATCGATCTGCCAGTCTATTTCTTACTGAAGGCTTCAAGAAGGACCTGGTTGATGCGAAGACTCTCCTGCTGGGCTTTGATGAGATCCTTTAAAATGGCTTGGACGTTGTCTGGATCAAACCCAGGGAGAGGCGCTGCTTGCCTTGAACCATCGACGTCGGACGACGCACGCGGGTTGGCGGAATCTTGTTGCTCGACTGGAGCCACTGCCTCATTATCTGTGGAAGTCTGAGATACTTCGGCAAGTTCTATAGCGTCGGGATCCGCAACATGCTGTGCACCCTGCTCGGGGTCAACAACGCGAGCCCTGCTCCGTGTCCAGGCGTGCCTTGGCTGCCTTCCATTTCGCTGCGGGTCTGCATCTTCCAGCTGGGTCTCATCGACCACATTTCTCCTCTCCTGCTCTGTTGCTTTGGACATTTGGTAATCATCCACGATCCTGCGCCAGATCCAAAGTGGTGTACCCTCGAAGTACTTCAGTGTCTGCGCCACGTAATACGTTCCAATGCCCACCAGTGCACTGACGAGGTAGAAAACCAGTATGCCAATGGAGCCTTCCTTGTGAAATGACGGGACAAGGTTCGCCGTGTATAGTTTGCCGAGATAAATTCCCAGGCCCACAAGGAACGCAGTCAGTGCAATGTTGAGGAGCGTCATTGGTGCCACGAGCATGAGGGCAGCGTATGGCGACGCGACTTTCCATCTCCCAGCCTCCATGGCCTTTTGCAGGCTTTTCATCTCTTGCTCGCTGGTGAAATTGAGCGCTTTCGTATTCTTTTTGATAGCTGATACATGGTTTCTGAACATCTGGGCGTCTGCTGATGGCGTGGGTTTGGTGAGAAAGTCTTTAATGTCTTCGGCAGTATGCAGCCCATGGAAGGCTGGACTGAGAGTGCAAGAGAAGAAAACCGCGAGGCAGCCGGTAACGAGACTCACGACGAAGAAGGCCTCGGCGGTCCAATGCGAATTTTCAAGGCCGTCAAGGGAAATTGCTGAGATGGCGACTTGCGCAATGATAGCACCCTGTGTAGACAATCAATAATGCAGCTCAGCCCTTATTGCGCCGCCAAGAGGGTTATGAACGAATAGGGGTGGCTACGGGAACTCGTGGATATGACGCGGCAAACGATTGAACTCAAGGGCAAATGAAGAGGCGTGTGAGACAGCGTGAGCACTTACGGCGACGCCAATCATACTAAAGCTCGATGTATACGACTTCATAAAAGCAACCGCTTGTTGGTCATTGGCGTGGAGCACATAGCGCTCCACTCGATCCATGACGGAAACGGCATCCGGGAACAAGGTCGTAAGTACGACGGAAGTGAGGAGTCCGTTTTCGCGAATGCGGTCTAGAAATTTGACAACCTTCTCTATTATGGTACTGAAGGCGTGTAGAGAAGAGTCCGTTAGCCGTATCAAGTCCGCGAGGATCCCCAAGCTTGTGGAGAGATCCATGTCAGCAGCTGTCTCCGCCGAGGAACAAACAACGAGGAGATGACTCGGGCTTCGGTGCGCTGACAGTATTTTTGTTGGAAGGTGAAGACGGCGAAGAGGAACATTGGAAAGACCTACGGCCGTCACAAGGCTGAAAAGCAAATTCGGCGACAAGGCTGAAGCTGAAGCGCCACCTGCGGCTGAGCCATCTTCAGCCCCAGACGGCGGATATCAGCCTTTCGTGCTGCAGCCATAACGTGTTCCACCACCGTGCGCCCGGCCCCACCAATCGCCCACTTTTAGATATTTACACAAAACTTCAATAATTATTATCTCTATAACTACCTATAATATAGACGCCGCAATTACAGCGCTGTAATTACTAAAGCTTAAAGATAAACTTAATTTTACTACGCTAGTAAAAAAATATAGTATTAATTAATTAACGCTATTAAGAAGATAGTAGAGTATATAAATAACCTAATAAGATAGCTATAGTAAATAATAATTACTTAATACTATATAAAAATATAAGCTTATATAATATATAAATATCTTTTACGTACGCGGTTTACCTTCTATAAAATAAATAATATAAAATTTCAGCGCCTAGATTACTAATAGAGAGCTTAGAAAAAACTAAGTAAATTATTTAATTAAGCGCTATTATATTAAGCTTATAAATTAATAAACTACTTTAATTAATGTCTAGCGCTATAAAGCTAACTTTATCTTTAAGTATAAGCTCTACTTTAAGCTTCTAAGTAATAAAATTACCTAGTATAACGTTTAGCTACGTAATATCTATAATATAGATAAGAAAAAGTTTCTAATTAAAGTTCTTATAAAGATAAAGAGAGTCTTTATATAATACTAATATAAGACTAAACTATAATAGTAGATTATCTAAAATAGTAACTATAAGTAAATAATAATAATTACTTATATTTATATAGATAGTATAATATTATAGCTAGTATTAGTTTATTAGACAGCTTTAAGTAAGTTATAAGATATCTAGTTATAAAACTTTAACTTAGTAATTTATAATATCTTCTTTACCTTATTACTAAGTAGGTAGACTAATAATAATATAGATTTTACGTAGCTTAAATAGGTCTTTAATTAAGAGATAAAGGTAAAGATAAGACGTAATTACTATCTACTTATACTTAATAGCTATAGTTTATACGTTATAATAGATTTTATTAATTATTATAATAAAAACTAAATACTACTTACTATACTACCTCTTTATAGTATTTATATACTTTAGCTACTTAATATTACTCTATTTAAGCTTCTATTAATAGCGTACTCTATAGAGCTTAGTAACTTTATATATAACTACTAAGATATCTTCTTAATTACTAAAAGAGATTTTTACTACTTTTTCTACTATACTTAGTATATTACCTTTACTATAGTAAATATTTTTATAAAGTTTAAAGCTATAAATTTATTATCTTTTAATACTAAGATTATCTTAAAGAAGTTTAAAGTATAAGAGTTAAAGAGGCTATCTTTAAGTAAAAGCTTATTATTAGTACTCTCTACATCTAATTAGCGTAAAATAAAGCGCTTACTATAGTAAGTTATAAAGAATATATATAATTTAAAGTTCTATTAGCTATTATATATAGTTTATATAATTACTATATAAAAGTAGCTATTATAATATAAAAATAAGAAACTCTATAAAGCGCTTTATAATAAGAAGAAGTATTACTAGTATAGTAAATCTCTCTTACTTAAAGTACTATAAAATTATAATAATAGTACTATCTTTTAATCTTTAATAAAGATTTAGAATACCTATAATTACTAAATATAAAAGAATACTAATAAGAAGACTTTATAACTTTAAAAGTTAGAGAATCTTAAGACTAGAGAGTTATAAAAGTAAAAGAAATAAGCTATACTTAAAAAGAGAGCTTAATTACGTCTTATTACTAAAGAGATACGTCTTAAAGAGCGAGAGATTAAGGCCTAAGAGTATAAGAAGACGCGTATTATAAAGTAAGTTAAAAAATAACTCTACTAAAACTTATAAATCTCTAAAAGAGCTACTAATTAATAAAGCTTAAAGTTTTTACTTTTTCTAACTCTCTTTAGTAACTCTATAGTTATTAAGGTAGTTAAGATACCTACTAAAGATATAGAGTTCTTAATAACTAAAGAAATGCGTATTTATAAAGTTTAGCTTCTATAACGCTATTATACGTAATTTATTACTTCTAATTAAATTAACTTAGCCTTATATTTACTTCTATAAAAAATCCGGGTATTTTATTATATATTTATAACTGTTAAGCTTTATAAAGTACTACTATAGTATTAAGATTCTATCTTATATCTTTCGTATTTAATAAACTCTAGAATATAGAGAGTATATTAGTATAAGGCTCTTATTAGTTAATTCTTATAGCATTATATATGCGATAGTTAACGAGGTAAAGTAAGAAGTAGTCTCTAACTAAATAATAGCTATTAACTAGAGAGAGTAATTACGAGTATTAAAAGAATATATTATAAGTAGTTATATATATAAGTATCTACTTAGTTACTTTTTATACTTTATTTACTCTTTTAGATTATATAAAGCTCTTAGAGCGCTAAGACTTTTATACTTAGTTATTTATTCTACTCTATTACTACCTTCGCCTATAATAAAGTATCTATCTCTAGTATAGACCTAAAGTAGAGCTTAACTAGTAGTTATAATATTATCTCTCTCTTTTAGAACTTTGCTTTTAAAGTTTCTACTATACTAAAAGCTTCTCTTATTAATAGTATATAATATTATTTAAATTTCTCTAATTTTATTAATATTTTTAGTAACGTTATATTTATTACTTATTAGAATTATCGCGCAGCTAAGCTAGTTTATTAAGTATATATTTAGTTAAATTATTATAGTAAATATAACTAAAAGAATCTATAAAATTATAATATTTATATTTCTAAAGATAAGTAGACGTCTATTTATAATAAGAAAGAGTTACTATAAGCGCGTCTTACGTTAATTAAGAAAGAGAAGGTAGAAGTAGAAAAAGCGTTATAAAATAATATAGTTTAAGTAATAGAAGTAATAGTAGTAAAGGAGATATCTTTAGAGTTCTTAAAGTAATAAGAAGCTACTTTATTTACTTCTAGTTTATTCTTATTACTCTTTACCTAGAGTTTAATAGATAGCTTATTTAATAACGTATAAGATATAGTAGCCTTTAACTATTTTAGTAAGACGTTACTCTCTTTCTAAAATTAAATTCTTAAGATTTATTTAATTTCTTTCTTTCTTTCTTCTAGAGGTAGAAATAGTATAAGTTTCTATTAATTAGGTTTATCTATATTATATTTATCTCTAGGCTATATTCTTTCTATATAGCTATATACGTTATACTTATTTTAGTACTTTTTAAGGAGTTATTTATAGTTAGGTTATAAGTTAGCCTTTAGTTCTTACGTATTTTTAATTTCTAGATAGCTCTTCTACTTTACTAACTACTCTTAGTAGAAGTTATTATCTTAGAACTTCTATTATCTAATCTCTTAATAATCTCTTAGAGCTTCTACTTTATACTTATTATTCTTCTTAACTTCGTATCTAAACGTATCTTATATAGGTATTTCTAAATTTACTAGTTTTAGAAGAGATACGTAGAATACTAGGTATATCTTAGTATTATTAGGTAGCCTAAGTTTATAGTTTACTAGGCCTATTTACTTAGTAATATAAAATAGTCTAACTTTTATATAGTTTAATTCTCTACTAAGTTATTTTATTTATAGATTTTTTATAAGAAGATATACTTTATCTCTCTTTTTTAGCTAAGGTACCGTTTTTTATTTCTAGTTAATATATAAAATACTTTTATATTATACTATTTCTAGATATTATTTTATTTTTTTATATATTTCTTTTAGTTTATTTATATCTTTAACTGCTGCTTTAGTTCTTATATCTAGAATTATTACTTTAAAGAGGTTTAGATATCTTCTATAATTTACGTAGAATAGTATTTATTCTATAAACTCTAAGATTTTATTATTATACGCTATTTACGCTATAAGTAGTAGTAATACCTAATTATCTTATTTCTTATTACTATATAGTTATAGGTAAGTCTTTATAATTCTATTTATTCTTTCTATCTATCTATCTATCTATAGATAATAGACTATTAATAATTTTCTTTTCGTACCTAGTTATACTAGTAGTATTATCTAGTAGTTAGACGTAAATAGTTTATCTCTATTACTAATAATTATCTATAGAATCCCGTATTATTATATAAGTTAGTCTACTAATATATATTCTAGTTATTTAGTAGTATAGTTATTTTAGAATAGTATAAGTTTAGCGTACTTTATAAATTAGTTTATAAGTACTAAGATAGCGTTATACTGTATTCTAGTAACTAAGTCTATTAACTTAGATAATTCTATTATAAAATCTATTAATATATTAGTCTATAGTATATAGAGTAGTTCTATAGTCTATATAAGTCTATATAGTACGTATATACTATATTTATTCTTTTAACAGTCCGTGTATTAATTAATAAATCGTATAATCTTACTTTTTATTTCTAGAAATACGTAATGCCGTTAGATTAGTTCTATAGTTCTCGCTATTTCTAGGTAACTATATAGCGGGTTATTATAGTATTATTAGATAATAGCTTCTTATAATTTTTCTAGAACTTTATTAGTTATTTATAATACGCTATTAAGCTATCTTATAGGTTCTAAGATTCTATTTTTATTTTTAGTAAGAATTCTTATATTAGTACTTATCTTTTCTTCTATAATATTACTTCTTTAGCTAAGTATATTAGCTCTTCTATTCTCTTATCTTAAATAGTAGAGAATTCTAAACTTATATTATTTTAGAAGTTTAGTCTATCTAACTTATTATCTCGTTAACTTCTTTATAGTTATAAAGTAAGTAAGGTTTTTATAGTCTATTAGAATATCTAGTTCTAAGCTACTAAGTATGTATACTCTCTAATACTTAAGAGTATTAACTATTACTATAAGTTTCTTATTATAAATATTATATCTTTCTTCTAATTCTAAGAACTTATATAAGTAGTAGATAATAGAGTACTATTATCTATC
This sequence comes from Pseudomonodictys pantanalensis, assembly GCA_019022785.1. Taxonomy (NCBI): domain Eukaryota; kingdom Fungi; phylum Ascomycota; class Dothideomycetes; order Pleosporales; family Parabambusicolaceae; genus Pseudomonodictys; species Pseudomonodictys pantanalensis. The sequence goes on from JAFHBV010000620.1 coordinate 8,495, forward strand.
TTATTACTACGTTATATAAGCTCTTAACGCTAGATCTAAAGCGTTTATTTTAATCTATATTAGTTTATTAGATTTAAAGGCTATTAGTATTAGTAGTTTAATATAGGCTTACTTAAGTTATTTAAATACTTCTTTCTAATTTAGTCTTTAAATAAAGGGTATATTCTTTTAGATAAGTTTTATAAGTAGTATTATCTTCTTACTATAGTTTTATATAAACCTTTAATTAAAGTTATAGAGTTTTAGAAATTCTTAAATTTCTTTTATATTCTTTAGCCTTAGCTAGTTCTATATAATCTTAATCTTATTTAAGCTTATCTTTACTCTATTAACGTCTATTTAGAAATTAAGATATTCTATCTTTTATTTATAGAACTCGTACTTTTTAGAATTAAGCTATAAGTATACTTTATTAAGGTATATAAGTACCTTTTTATTATATTTTACGTATTCTTTAAGTATTTCTAAGTAGATTAGAATATCGTTAAGGTATATATTATAAATAAGGTTAAAATAAGAGACAGTAAGCTAAGCGATATATAAGAAGAAATATTAATAAGTATACACCTATATAAGATAGTAAGTCGTAGTAATATAGTAAAGCGTAGAGCTAGCTTAGATTATTAGTTACGTAATATAATATCTAGCTAAGACTTAGATATCTATAGATATCTAATATATCCGCGGACTATAGAGATATCTAGAGATATCTACTAAGAGTATAAATAAGATAATAAAGAATAGAATTATATAGATTAATAGAATCTTCTTAAGTTTAGTTTTTTATAGTTAACTTACTATAAGTTCTGTACTCTTAGATTATTATTAGAAGTAATATAGTACTTATTATTCTATATAATAGAATTAGTTATCTTTACCTATAAATAGTTAACGCTTTTCTCTAATATCTACTAAATACTACTAAGAACCTTTAACTATTTATTAACTTAAGTACTAATTAGATAAGCTAGCTCGCTCTTACCTAAACTAAGTTTAGTAAGTAAAAGATCTCTTAATACTTTAACTACTTAATAGTATTAGGATAATTATTAATAATAGCTACTTTAATAATTTTATAAGCTTTAGAAAGTAGTATAGTAGGACTTATAATAAGCTTAGTAATAGTACTAGCTAAATAAGCTAATTAGATTTAGTAGTTATATACTTAGATTATAGAGTTAAAAGAGATATTAGAAGTCTAATAATAATAGTCTTATCTAAAGATAGCTCTAATAGCGAAGCTATTTATACTAAAGAAGTATAATAAAAGATAAGATAATTTTAGAACCTTTCTTATTAATATAGATTTATACTATTAGTTTAACGTAGTATCTTTTAATATAAAGTAGAATTAAATTCTAGTAGCTAAGATATATATAATAGATAAGATAATAGTCTAGCTATAGCCTCTTATAAAAGACTATCTTTAGAATTTAGATAACGTTTCAGACTATTATAATAATATAAAGCAGATATTTAAGAATTAGAAGTTTTTTAAAGAAGAGATTATAACTATATTTAGAGAAATTAATATAAAATAATAGGTAGAAAGAGCTATATTAATAATTAAGTAAAAGAGATTAGCTATAAGATATATAGCGGAATTTAAGTAACTATAAGCTAAAATTAACTAGAATAATATACTACTTAAGACGGCCTACTATAATAGTCTATAAGAAAATATAAAAGATAAAATTACTAGAAATAATAAACTAGAAGATCTATAAAATATAATTAAGTTAGTAATACGCATTAATAATTATATATATAAATAACGCCTAGAAAAGAAACTCTAAGAGCGTCTAGTTATAGCTAGTACTAAACGTAACTAAAGATCTTATAGCGTAAGAAGAGACTAGAACGAGAATATAGTTATAAGTATAAACTAAACAAAGAACTAAAAAGAGAAATTCTACAAAAAAACTCTAAAAACCTAATAGAATAGAATATCTAAAGAAGAGTAATAAGCTTAGTTTACTAATAAAGTCTATTTAAAGTATAGTAACGTTAGATACTTTTAGAAGAATTATCTAATAAATAGTAAAACTGGAACCTGTATAATACAAATCACTATAATATAACTAGTAGATAAAATAAATTAAGAGATTACTAGATAACTAGACTAGAAAAAGACTAATAATTTACTAGCTATAGTAAACTCTAAACTATAGATATTATAACTAAAAGAAGAAAATTAGATAATAGTAAAAAATAATACCTAAGTCGCTAATAATAGCTCGTACGAGTTACTCTAGAATAACTATAACGTATACTATAAAAAATATAAAACTAGATAAGAGAACTACTTTATAAAACTATAAATATTATACTATTTAAACTACTACTCTTATTATAACGTATAAGATAAAAGTATACTAGAATAGTATATACTATAGAAAACTAGGCATCTACTATACTACTAGATAGAGAAGAAATACTATACTTAGATTTATTATACTAGATACTTTAATAACCTTAAGAAGGAATATTTAATTAAAGTACTAAAACTACCTTTTACTAAATATAAGAAAAAAGAACCTTAAGTAGAGCTTATAGAAAATCTAAGAGATTAAAAGACTAACTTAAAACCTAACTAAGTAGTTACTTACTAAGAATATAGATATTTAAGAGAATAAGATATTTATTAAATATACTTTAATAAGTAGTATAACGCTAAGAGTTATTAGAACTACGAAACTATTATAACCTTAGAAGCTATAAAACGAGACTATAAGAAACTCTCTAATAAAGAAAGAAGTAAGATATAATAGTAACTAATTATAGAGATTAAATAAATATATTAGTAATAGCTCTAAACTTAGTATATATAATCTAACTATAAGTACTATAAAAGATAGAAGAAAAGAATAGTAGAAGTACCTATAAGTATATACTATAATAGGCTAAATCTAAAAGATTATCTAATATAAAATTACTACTAATATAGACTAAAGAGCTAGAAGTTAGTATATAAGAAACTTAGCTAGTTTTACTACTATAATAATAACTATAAACTTTATAGTAATAAAAAATATTTAGCTAAATACTAGCTATAAGAACCTATAAAAGATAACGTAGTTAGATATAATAATAGTAATTATAATAAAATATATTTATAAGAGAGATATATAGTAAAGGATTTTTAGATCTACTTAATAAAATATAGCTATTATAGGCTTTATATAAAAATTATAGTATAAGAAGCTTAGTACTAAGACTATTTATAAATACTATTAAATACTTATTAGATAAAAGATTACCTAACTTATAAGAGAATAGTAAAAAATAAGAATACTACTAAAAGTAGAGTCTTAATAGTAATAGTATATCTAAAAAGACTCTTAGTATCTAAAGTATTAGATTAAGAGAATTAGTTCTTAATATATAAGTTAATAGATAACGGCTTAGAGTACTATTAGATAGTAGAGCCGAATAGACGCTTATATTACTAAACACGGTAGAGAAGCTAAAAATTCTATATTAGCTAAAAAAGAAACTAATATAAGTAGTATTAGTAGATAACTTAATTATAGAATATAGTAGAGAAATAATACGCTTTAAGATAGCTAAAGTAACGCTTAAGATAGAAGATATTAGTAATAAAAGATAACTAAATATTATAGATCTTAGAGATCTTAATATATTTATAGAGTATAACTAGCTATAACAGTATAACTCTTACATTAATTAGAAAAAATAAATAATTAACAGACGAAGTCTAGTAGTAACTATAGCCTAAATAAGATAATTAGACTTAAAGAATTAGTATATAGCTTAGAATAAGTAGTTTAGAAAGATCTCGCCTTATAGAATAGCTTAAATCTATAAGAAGAACTCTTTATAAATAGGAGTTATATAAGTTAGATAAGTTATAACGCTATAATAAGATAAACTATTATCTATAACGCTAAGTAAAAATAATCTAAAGATACCTTAAAATTATAAGAAATTCTAAGAGTTATTTAAAGAATATAATAAGACTAATCTACTATAATACTAAAAGTAGAATTATAAAATTATACTTAAAGAAAGCGTAGAGTTAAAGTTAAAATAAATATATCTACTTATCTATAACTAATAAGAAGTACTTTAAGAATATATTTATAAGAATATAAAAAGAGAATATATATAAGTAAGTAATAGTTTAATAGCCTCGCTAATACTATTTATATCTAAGAAAAATAGATAGTTAAAGCTCTATATTAACTACTATAAGCTTAATAGTAAAACTAAGAAGAACTACTATTTACTACTACTTATATAAAAGCTTATAGATTAACTCTAGAGAAGCTATTAGTTTACTAAATTTAATATATAAGAAGAATTCTATTAAATATAAATTAAGAAAGATTATAAGTAGATAACTACGTTTAGAACCTAGTTTAGTCTATATAAGTATATAGTTATACTATTTAGGCTAATAAACGCTCTAGCTATCTTTTAAATAGTAATTAACTAAATACTATACGAATACCTAGATATATTCTATATAGCGTATATTAATAATATACTCGTATATAGAAAAGAAACTCTTAAGAAATATAAGAAAGATATTAAGAAGGTATTAAAAAAGCTTTATATTATAAATAGAGTTAAGATAAGAAACGGCGAGCCAGGTAATATACAGGAAGAAGTATTAATAAATACGCATCTATATAAAATAGCGGGCTATAATAATATAATAAAGTATAAAGCTAGCTTAGATTATTAGTTACGTAATATAATATTTAACTAAGATCTAGATATCTATAGATATCTAATATATCTATAAACTATAGAGATATCCGCAGACATCTGCTAAGATTATAAATAGAATAATAAAAAATAGAACTATATAAATTAGTAGAATCTTCTAGAGTTTAATTTTTTATAGTTAACTTATTATAGTTCTATACTCTTAGATTATTATTATAAGTAATATAGTACTTATTATTCTATCTAATAGAATTAGTTATCTTTATCTATAGGCAGTTAACTTCTTTCTCTAATATTTACTAAATACTACTAAGAATCTTTAACTATTTATTAGCCTAAGAGCTAATTAGATAAGTTAGCTTACTTTTACCTAAATTAAGTCTAGTAAGTAAAAGATCTCTTAATACTTTAACTATCTAATAGTATTAGAATAATTATTAATAATAGCTACTTTAATAATCTCGTAAGCTTTAGAAAGTAATATAGCAGGACTTATAATAAGCTTAGTAATAGTACTAGCTAAATAAGCTAATTAGATCTAATAACTATACGCTTAAATTATAGAGCTAAGAGAAGTATTAAGAGTCTAATAGTAATAGTCTTATTTAGAGATAGCTCTAATAGCGAAGCTATCTATACTAGAGAAGTATAATAAAGAATAAGATAATTTTAGAACCTTTCTTACTAATATAGACTTATACTATTAGTTTAACGTAGTATTCTTTAATATAGAGTAAGATTAGATCTTAGTAGCTAGAATATATATAATAAATAAGATAGTAGCCTAGCTATAGCCTCTTACTAAAAACTATCTCTAAAATTTAAATAATATCTTAGACTATTATAATAATATAAAGTAAGTATTTAAGAATTAAAAGTTCTTTAAAGAAGAAATTATAACTATATTTAGAGAAATTAATATAAAGTAGTAGGTAGAAAGAGCTATATTAATAATTAAGTAAAAAGAATTAGCTATAAGGTATATAGTAGAGTTTAAGTAACTATAAGTTAAAATTAACTAAAATAATACGCTACTTAAGACGGCCTACTATAATAGCTTATAAGAGAATATAAAAGATAAGATTACTAAAAATAATAAGCTAGAAGATCTGTAGAATATAATTAAGCTAGTAATACGTATTAATAATCGTATATATAAATAATATCTAGAAAAGAAACTCTAAAGACATCTAGTCGCGACTAGTATAAGATAAAACTAAAGATCTTAAGATACTAAAAGAGATTAAGATAGTAATATAGTTATAAGCGTAAATTAGATAAAGAACTAAAAGAAGAAATCCTACAAAAAAATCTAGAAGTACTAGTAGAATAAATTATCTAAGAAGGAATAATAAGCCTAATTTACTAATAAAGCCTACCTAAGATATAGCAAGATTAAATACTTTTAAAGAGATTACCTAATAATTAGTAAAACTAAAATCTGTATAGTATAAATTACTATAGTATAACTAGTAGATAAAACAGACTAAAAGATTACTAGATAACTAGACTAAGAGAGAATTAGTAATCTACTAACTATAGTAAGCTCTAAGCTATAGATATTATAACTAAAGGAAAAATAAATAGTAGTAGAAGATAATATCTAAATTACTAATAATAGCCTATATAAGTTACTATAGAACGACTGTAATATATACTATAAAAAATATAAACTTAGATAAAAAGACTATTTTATAGAGCTATAGATATTATACTATTTAGACTACTAATCTTATTATAATATATAAGATAAGAGTATACTAGAATAATATATACTATAAAAGACTAAGTACCTATTATATTACTAAGTAAGAAAGAAATACTACGCTTAGACTTATTATACTAAATACTTTAATAATCTTAAGAAGAAATACCTAGTTAAAGTACTAAAACTACCTACTACTAAAAATAGAAAAAGAGAATCTTAAAAAAAGCTTATAGAAAACTTAAGAGGCTAGAAAGCTAACTTAAAACTAGACTAAGTAGTTACTTACTAAGAATATAGATACTTAAGAGAGTAAAGTATCTATTAGATATACTTTAGTAGATAGTATAACGCTAAGAGCTATTAGAACTATAAGACTATTATAACTTTAAAAGCTATAAAATAAGATTATAAGAAACTCTCTAATAAAAAAAGAAGTAAGATATAATAATAACTAATTATAGAGATTAAATAGATATATTAGCAACAGCTCTAGATCTAGTATATATAACTTAACTATAAGTACTATAAAAGATAGAAGAAAAGAATAGTAAAACTATCTATAAGTATATACTATAATAGACTAAACTTAGAGAATTATCTAGTCTAAAATTACTACTAGTACTAACTAGAGAGCTAGAAGATAGTATACGAGGAACTTAGCTAATTCTACTACTATAATAATAACTATAAACTTTATAGTAATAAGAAATATTTAGCTAAGTACTAGCTATAAAGACTAGCAGAGAATAACGTAATTAGATATAATAATAGTAATTACGATAAAATATACCTCTAAGAGAGATATATAGTAAAGGATTTTTAGATCTACTTAATAAAATATAGCTACTATAAGCTCTATACGAAGATTATAGTAAGAGAAGCTTAATACTAAGACTATTTATAAATACTATTAAGCGCCTATTAAGTAAAGAACTACCTAACCTATAAAAGAATAGTAAAAAATAAGAATACTACTAAAAATAGAGTCTTAATAGTAATAATATACCTAAAAGAACTCTTAGTATCTAAAGCGTTAGATTAAGAGAATTAGTTCTTAATATAAGTATTAATAAATAATAGCTTAGAGTACTATTAAATAGTAGAGCTAAATAAACGCTTATATTACTAAACGTAGTAAAGAGACTAGAAATCTTATACTAGCTAAAAAGAAAACTAATATAAGTAGTATTAGTAGATAACTTAACTATAAAGTATAGTAGAGAAATAATACGTCTTAAAATAGCTAAAGTAATACTTAAGATAAGAGATATTACTAAGAAAAGATAACTAAATATTATAGATCTTAGAGATTTTAATATATTTATAGAGTACGACTAGCTATAATAGTATAACTCTTATATTAATTAGAAAAAGTAGATAATTAACAGACGAAGCCTAGTAGTAGCTATAGTCTAAATAAGATAATTAGACCTAAAAAACTAGTATATAGCTTAAAATAAGTAGTTTAAAAAGATCTTACTTTATAGAATAGTCTAAATCTATAAGAAGAACTCTTTATAAATAAGAGTTATATAAATTAGATAAGTTACGACGCCTTAATAGGACGAACTATTACCTATAATAATAGATAAAAATAACCTAAAAATACCTTAGAATTATAAGAAATTCTAGAAATTATTTAAAGAATACGACGAAACTAATCTACTATAATACTAAAAGTAAAATTACAAAATTATACTTAAAAAAGGCGTAGAGTTAAAGCTAGGCTAAATATACCTACTTACTTATAACTAATAAAGAGCGCTTTAAGAATATATCTATAAAAATATAGAAAGAGAATATATATAAGTAAGTAATAGTTTAATAGCCTTACTAATACTATTTATACTTAAAAAAAATAGATAGTTAAGGCTTTATATTAACTACCGCGAGCTTAATAGTAAGACTAAAAAGAATTACTACCTACTACTACTTATATAAGAGCTTATAAATTAACTCTAAGAAAGCTACTAGTTTACTAAATTTAATATATAAGAAGAATTCTATTAAATAAAAATTAAAAAAGAGTATAAGTAGATAACTACGTTTAGAACTAAATTTAGTTTTTATAAGTATATAGTTATACTATTTAGGCTAATAAACGCTTTAGCTATCTTCTAAGTAGTAATTAACTAAATACTATATAAATACTTAGACGTATTTTATATAGTATATATTAATAACGTACTTATATACGGAAAAGAAACTCTTAAGAAATATAAGAAGAACGTTAAAAGAGTATTAAAAAAGCTTTAGTAAAATAAGCTTCTCTTATACTCTAATAAGTACGAATTCTATATTATAAAAATAGATTACTTAGAATTTATTATCTTAGATAAAGAAATCTTAATAGATCTAAAGAAAGTAGAGATAGTAAGAGAATAGCTAATACTAAGAATAGTTAAAGATATTTAATTATTCTTAGAGTTTACTAACTTCTACTAGAGGTTTATTAAGAGATACTCTAAAATTATAATATTATTATTAGATCTAATAAAGAAGAAGAAGTAATAGTAATCTAATAACGCATTTACGCTAGAATAACTAGCTAGAGAAGTATTTAAGATACTTAAAAAACTCTTTACTATAGCTCTAATACTATAGATATATAATCTAGAGAAGCTATAATAAGTAGAGATAGATATATTAGACTACGCTTTAAGAGTAGTACTTACGCAGAAGAATAGTAATAGAAAATAAAGACTAATATTTTACTATTCTTAAAAATTCTTAGAAGTAGAACTAAACTATAATATCTATAATAAAGAGCTACTAGCGATAATAAACTCTTTTAAATAATAGTAAGTATAACTAATAGGCGCTTAGTTCTAGATTAAAGTATAGTCTAATTATTAGAATCTAACTAGCTTTATAATAATAAAGAAGCTAAACTAATAATAAGTCTACTAAGCTAAAATAATAGCTAATTACGACTTTAAAATATACTATAGACTAGGAATACTAAATAGAGCTATAGACGCTCTTAGTAAACGCTTAAATTAAAAAGAAATAGACTTACTAGTAATATATAATATAATACTAAGAAATAAGGTAAATAGTACCTTATAATATAACTAACTAAGATTAGTTAAGATTAATACTATCTTAAGTCTAAAAAATTAGTAAAAGTAAGAAATTAAGTCTACGCTAAATTCTTAAAATAGAATACTAAAGAAGAATCTAATTTAGAGTAATACTAAAAAAATAAGAGTCTATTAAATAAGTATAAAAATAAGACTCTACGTCTTATAGAGACTTAGAAAAGAGCTAATATAGAACTTATATAAATTAAGAGAATATAGATATCTAAGAATTAAAGAAATAGTCTAATAAGTTAGTAATAAATATTCTATTCTCTACGTATAAAAAATAGTAAAAAGAGTAATAGATAACTATTTAGCTTATCTATAGAATAAGCCTAAGAGATATAAGCTCTATAAATTACTCTAACTACTTACTCTACTTATACGCCTATAAATTAGCGTTACGATAGACTTTATAATAAAGCTCTTAAAATTCTCTAAATCTAGATTAGAATAGCTATATAACGTAATACTAGTAATCGTAGATTAATTAACTAAAGCAGCGTACTTTATACTTATAGAAGAATCTATTATAGCTAAAGAAATAGCTTATAAAGTAATCTAAGTATTAATTATAAACTATAAGTTACTAGAACAGTTTATTATAAATAGAGATAAATTATTTATCTTTAAGTACTAAAATACGTTTCTAGCTAAGTTAGAAGTAGAAAGAAAGCTATTAATAAGCTTTTACTCTAAAATAAATAGCTAAACAGAACGTATAAACTAAACGTTAGAATAATACTTAAGAATATATATTAATAAAGTATAAGATAACTAAGTTAAGTTATTATCTATAGTATAACTTGCGTATAATAGTATAAGATTCTTAATAATAAGATATTTACTATATTATGCGAACTATAGTTATAAGCTAATTACTTACTAGAACTCTAAGAATATTAAAAGCCTATTAGCTAGAGCTAATAATAAGACGCGACTTATAAAAGTACTTTATAAGGAAATAAGTAAAAATATAGCTTAATAAAACCTCTTAGTAGCTAAATTAGTAAATAAAAAAAGGCTTAAGAGACTAACTCTTAAAGAAAGAGATAAAGTTTTCCTATTATAAAAGAATCTAAAAACTAAAAGACTATATAATAAACTAAATAATCTTTAAATAGAATTATTTAGAATTCTAGAGGTAAGAGAACTAGTATCTTATAAACTCTAGCTATTTAAAGATATATAAATATACTTAGTATTTTATAAAAAACTATTAGAACTAGTACTACTAAACGCTAAGCTTAAAGTAAATATTAAACTTAAGAATAATAAATATAAGATTAAGAAAATTAGAGACCTAAAGAAGATTAACTATTAGTAGAAATACTTAGTTAAGTAGTAAGAATAGCCTAAAAGCTAGAATACTTAGAAACTAATATAAAATCTTATATACTATAAGAGACTAATAAGCGACTTCTACTAATAAAACCTAAGTATAAAAGTACTAAATTTAGAAAGAAAAAAAAGTCTAAAAAGTTTAGATTAAGAAAAGAAAAATAATTAAGATTACTTTATAATTAGCTTAGATTAGTTAGTAGTTTAAGTTATAGTAGTTTAAATAGAATAATAGATCTTATACTCTTTAGTTTCTTCTTCTTCTTAGTAGCGTTAATTACGCTTTAGATATAATAATTATAATTAGTAAAGAAACGTATATAAGCTTATATCTTAAGAAGCTCTACTTTCTACTAAGCTAGCTAAGCTTTAAGATAAGCTATTTCTAACTTCTTCTTATACTTCTCTTACTAAACTTTCTTTTAATCTTTTTTTAGAATAAATAAGTTACATTTTAAATAAGTATAAATATACTTAGTATAACGCTTAGTTATAGTATTTATAAAGTAATAAAGCTTTAACTTCTAATAATAACTATAACCCGCAGCTATCTTAAGACTCTAAGCGTAAATTCT
>JAFHBV010000621.1:0-22005 GCA_019022785.1 Pseudomonodictys pantanalensis
AAAATAAAGTTATAAGTAAGTATAAGAGCTAGTATTATTACTCTAAGTAAGATATATTAATTACTTAAGATATATTACTTAATCTTTAGAAGCGCAGATAGATTCTATAAAAACCGCGAATATAAGATAGATTTAAATAAGAATATCTATAAAATATCTTACTATAAAGTAGATAGCTAGCTTATTAATAATAATAATATTAGTAATAATCTTAGGCTTTAACGCGTATATATTCTTATATTTAGCTACTACTTTCTTCTTAATTATAATTATAAGTATAGGCTAAGCTTTAATATGCGTAGATTTATTAATAACTAGCTTTTATTACTATAAGAACTTATAGTAAAACTTCTTAAGAAGCTAGGTAAAAGTAAGAGCGTAGGTAATTTTATAGTAGAAGAGATAATATTTATAAAGAAGATACTAAAGAAGTAATATAAGAAGTAGATTTAATATTTAAATATAATAAGAATAGGCTTATAGGATCTAGTAGGCTATTAAAGAGAGTAGAATAACTTTAGTAACGAGTTATAGAGAGATACTTAGAGGCGAGATTAGTATACATATAAAGATTAATAGAGAATAGGAGATACTTAGGATATTATTGCATTATTAGAATTATAATTAATCAGCTTCTGCTGTTAAGAAATGTTAGGTAAATAAAGAACATTACTGAAAACACAGTAAGTAATATAGTAAAGAAATACTACTCTAAACTCTAAACTATAGATATTATAGCTAAAAGATAAGAATTAGATAATAGTAGAGAATAATATTTAGATTACTAATAAGAGTCTATATAACTTACCTTAGAATAACTATAACGTATACTATAAAGAATATAAACTTAGATAAAAAGACTACTTTATAAAACTATAGATATTATACTATTTAAGCTACTATACTTATCGTAATATATAAGATAAGAGTATACTAGAATAATATATACTATAGAAAACTAACTACTTACTATACTACTAAATAAAGAAAAAGTACTATACTTAGACTTATTATACTAAGTACTTTAATAAGCTTAAAGAGAAATATCTAGTTAAGATACTAGAACTACCTCTAACTAAATATAAGAAGAAGAAACTCTAAGTAGACTCTATAAAAAACTTAAAAGAATAAAAAACTAACTTAAGACTTAACTAAGTAATTACTTACTAAAAGTATAAATATTTAAGAGAGTAAAATATTTATTAGATATACCTTAGTAAATAGTATAACGCTAAAAGCTATTAAAACTATAAAACTATTATATCTCTAAAAGCTATAAAATAAAACTATAAGAAGCTCTCTAATAAAGAAAGAAGTAAAGTATAATAGTAACTAATTATAAAGATTAAGTAGATATATTAGTAATAACTCTAGACTTAGTATATACGACCTAACTATAAGTACTATAAAAAATAGAAAAGAAGAATAATAGAATTACTAATAAGTATATACTATAATAGACTAAGCTCAGAAAATTATCTAGTATAAAACTATTACTAATACTAATTAGAGAGCTAGAAGATAGTATATAAAGAACTTAGCTAGTTCTACTATTATAATAATAACTATAAGCTTTATAGTAATAAAAAATACTTAGCTAAATACTAACTATAAGAATCTATAAAAGATAATATAGTTAGATATAATAATAGTAATTACGATAAAATATACCTATAAGAGAGATATATAGTAAAGAATTTTTAGACTTACTTAATAAAATATAGTTACTATAGGCTCTACGCGAAGATTATAGTATAAGAAGCCTAATACTAAGACTATTTATAAATACTATTAAACGCTTATTAAGTAAAGAATTATTTAATCTATAAAAGAATAGTAAAAAATAAGAATACTACTAAAGATAAAGTCTTAATAGTAATAGTATATTTAAAAGAACTCTTAAAGTCTAAAGTATTAAACTAAGAGAATTAATTTTTAATATTTATATTAATAGATAATAGCTTAGAGCGCTGTTAGATAATAGAGCTAAATAAATACTTATATTACTAAGCATAGTAGAGAAGCTAAGAGTCTTATACTAGCTTAAGAAGAAACTAATATAAGTAATATTAGTAAATAACTTAACTATAGAATATAGTAGAGAAATAATACGCCTTAAAATAGCTAAAGTAACGCTTAAAATAGAAAGTATTAGTAATAAAAGACGACTAAATATTATAAATCTTAAAGATCTTAATATATTTATAGAGTATAACTAGCTATAATAGCATAACCTCTATATTAATTAGAAAAAATAAATAATTAATAAATGAAGCTTAGTAGTAACTATAGCCTAAGTAAGATAATTAGATCTAAAGAACTAGTATATAGCTTAGAATAAGTAGTTTAAAAAGATCTTACTTTATAGAATAGCTTAAATCTATAAGAAGAACTTTTTATAAATAGAAGTTATATAAATTAGATAAATTATAACGCTTTAATAAGATAAACTATTACCTATAATATTAAGTAAGAATAATCTAAAGATACCTTAGAATTATAAGAAATTCTAGGAATTATTTAAAGAATATAACGAAACTAATCTACTATAATATTAGAATTAGAATTATAAAATTATACTTAAAGAAAGCGTAAAATTAAAGCTAGGCTAAATATATTTACTTATCTATAACTAATAAGAAGTACTTTAAAAATATATCTATAAGAATATAGAAAGAGAATATATATAAATAAGTAATAGCTTAATAGTCTTACTAATATTATTTATATTTAAGAAGAATAAATAGTTAAAGCTTTATTATTACGAACTCTGTGTAAGAGGCGAGACTATGCCTTATATTAATTAGTAGCTAGACCTAAGCGCTATAAAAGTTATTAGAACTTATTAGAGATATAGTACGTAATCTACTTACTTACTTAGTAGTAAGCGCTTACTAAACGCGAGGTAAGCGTTATAAGTATATAATATATATATATCTATATAATATATTCTTAATATATTATAATTACTCTCTTTAGTTAATAGCTATTATTTAGTTAGAAACTACTTTTTATTTACCTTATTATACTATCGCATATATAACGCTTTAAGAATTAACTAAAGAGTCTTACGCTAATATACTCTCTATATTCTAGAGTTTATTAGATATAAAGATATAAAGTAGAATCTTAATATTATAATTACTCTCTAGTAAGTATATTTAATAATAGTAATAATATAGAACCCCTATAAACTAAAAAGGTCTAATATCTAAATCTATACTATAGAGATTATAATAAGCTTAATTACTAGTTACTATAATAGAATCTATACTTTAAGATTACTACTACTAATATAGAGAATAATAATAAGAGAGTTAGAGTAGCTAATAGCCTTTAAGGTAATATCTTTAAATAGGTTAAACTATACTTAGTTAAATACTTAGATAATATAAATAAAGACGTTAATATTACTACTATATTTAAGAATTATAGTAAATTTAAGAAACGTATATAAGAAGTCTTTAAACTAGCTAATAAGAAGTTAGCTATAGAGTAAGTAATTTAATAACTCTAATAAACCTACTTAGCAGCTAACTATACTACTAAATTCTAATACTATACTACTTAAATAGAATAAAATAATAACGCTTTAAAATAAATATACTACTAAGAACTAAAGAATAAAGTTAAAATAGAACTTATATATAATAGAGTAGATACTAATACTCTTAATATTCTATACTAAGAAGCTATAAGACTTAATACTAAACTTTATAAACTACGCCTAGAAATAGAGATAGAGAGTTAGTTTAAGAAGAGCTATAGTAAGTTACTAAAATCTAAGTAGTCTTACTATAGCTATAAGCTAAGAATCTAAGACTCTTATAGACTAGCTTTTATAGAAGAAGTTTAGTTTAGTAATATAGTAAAAAAGAATTAGAAGAAGCCTTATAAAAAAGAGTATAAGTATAAGAAGAAAAAGAATAATAACTACTTTAATTATAGTAAAGTAGGTTATTATATCTAGAACTACTAAATAAAGAATAAAGTTATATATTAACTTAATATAACTATTACTAATAGAGAAATAGTAGATTAAAAAGTAATAATAGGCTACTTAGAATAAGATAATCTAACTAATAACAGTATTAATATTAGCGAAGACTAAGATATTCTAGAACTAATACTTAATAAACTTAATTATAATATATTTATTCTATAGAATACTACATAACGCATAAAAATATAAATCTAAAATAATAAATAGATAAACTTAATAGATAAATATAAGCTAAGCTATAAGATTAATAGCTACGCGTTAGAAAGAGAGAAATAGAAAGTAGCTAGCCCCCGCGTAAGAGAGAACTATATAGAAAAATTCAGATAATAAATATTAATATATACTAAAGAAACTCTACGTGATTACTTAAATACGTAAGAGAATAATAATCTAGAAATATTAGAAATAGAATAAGAAAATAATAAGCTAAAAATAGAACTCTTTATTTTATATAAAATAGCTAGACGAATTAAACGCTGTATTTAATAAGATAAATAGTTAAATACTAATAAACGCTACGAACTAATCTAGAAGATAAACTACTATATAATACTAAACAGTAAATAGAAAACTATAGAAGATAGAGAAAAATAATAATACGCTTAAGAATTCTAAGAATATATAATATAAGATTATAGCTTAAAAGAGATATTAATTATAACTAATCTACTAATACGCGATTAGATAATAATAATATAATACCTTAGACTATAGCTAATAATAGAAGAGATAATAAACTAAGAAATACGATAAGTTAATATACTATAAGTAAATTAGATCGTAAAGAAATAGATAATTATATTTATAGCTAAAGAGATCTAATAAGAATATAAATAGCTTATAAATAGAACCTATAATCTAGTAAGAGATTAACGATAATAATAGAACTAAAGATAACTATATAATAAACTATATAAGTTTACGCTTAAACTATATCTATACCTATCTTATTAGATAGAAGTAGAAGTTACGAAACGTATTAACAATAATATATAGATTACGTTTAAAGAAAAAATAATACTAGTAAAGACTTTAAAGAAGTATACCTTAATTAAGAGATTATAGAAATAACTTAATAAGTAAGAATAAGAAAAGTATAAGTATAAATATAAGAAATATAAAAGTAACGTATACTTATAAAATAAACTATATAATCTAATACTATATTAGTACTACGTAGATTAGAGCGAAGTAGAGTTACTTAGTAATTCTAATAGAGAGAACTAACTACTATAAAAGAAGCTTAAAATCTAATATAAAGATATTAATAAAAGAATAATAGCTATAATCTTAAATAATAAGAAATATTATTATAACTATAATTAGAGAAACTCTAAATATACTTCTCTCTTATAAATAGTATATAGACGTAACGACTGCGCTATATACTATATAGATAAGATTAGAGTAGAGTAGTTTCTAACCTACTACTCTAGATATAAGTAGTAGTATTATAACTATAATAAAGATAAGTACGCGTATTACTTTTAGAATAAACGCGAATGTTTATAGTTTCTAGAATATAAGAATCTAGCAGAGATAC
This sequence comes from Pseudomonodictys pantanalensis, assembly GCA_019022785.1. Classification (NCBI taxonomy): domain Eukaryota; kingdom Fungi; phylum Ascomycota; class Dothideomycetes; order Pleosporales; family Parabambusicolaceae; genus Pseudomonodictys; species Pseudomonodictys pantanalensis. Next base: position 5,547 of record JAFHBV010000621.1, read on the forward strand.
TATAAATATAGATTATACTTAATAGTAATTATAATTAAGAGAAATAGTAAACGTACTTAAATCTAGAATATAAAAAGTACTAAAAATAAAAAGAGAAAAATAGATTTACTAATATTTTAAAATCTTTTTTAAATTAGTAATTAACTCTAATTATAGATCTAGAAGCCTTACAGCTATAAGTTCTAAAAGACTTATTAAACTAAGAGTTATATTAGAAGAGTATAATATAAGTACGCTACTTAATTATAGAGTATAAGAAAACTATATATTAGTAAAAATAATATTTAAAGTAAGGCTTTAACCTATAATAAAGTAACGCGCTTACTAACTATATATTATAAATAGATAACTAATACCTAAATAACTATAAGTTATATACGAGGTATATAATACTAGTATAAATATAAGAGTATATAAGAAAAGAATTAATTTTAACTATTTTAGATTAGCTATCTACGATATTATTCTAGAATTACCTTAGTTAAGAAAGTATAACTCTAGAATTAATTAGATAAATTAAAAGCTTTTACTTAAGAACTATAAATATATACGCAGGATAAAGTCTACGCAGTATCTAGAATAATAGCTAATAGATAAGAAAATAATAAGTAATATTACTTTATAAAAGATACGTAAAAGAAAATAACAATTAACTTCTTAAATACTAAATAAAAACTAAGTTAGAAATAAGAAGAGAGAGTTATTAAGAGAAAATATAACTCTTAGAAACCTTAAGAAAGAGGCTTAAAATAATAATAACTAATAGTTAAACTACTAAATAAACTACGCGATAAAAGAGATAGAAGTACTAAAAGAATACTAAGTATAGAGTTATCTATTCTAAGAAGTAATAAAAGAAGACGCTCTACTAAAATACTAGCTCTAAGATTACTAGATAAATTTTAAAAAAGAGACTTATCTAACTAAAGAACTAATTTATAGTTTAATAGAAAAAGAACTCTAAGAAGTATAGAATTATATTAAAAAGAATATAAAAAGAAGATTTATCTAAGAATTAAAATTACTAACTAAATATCTAATTCTATTTATACTTAAGAAAGACGGAAAACTATAGCTATATATAAACTACTATAAGCTAAATAATATTATAGTAAAAAACTAATACTTATTACTAAATATTAGTAAGTTATAAGACTAACTATGTAAAGTAAAATACTTTACAGTTCTAGACTTAAGAGAAGAATACTACTTATACTAAATTAAAGTAGAAGATAAGTAGAAAACAGCCTTTAAAATATAATATAGATATTATAAATATATAGTTATACTATTTAAACTTATAAATATATTAGTAATATTCTAAGTATTAATTAATAACGTACTTAGAGTATACTTAGATAATTTTATAGTAGTATATCTAGATAATATTCTAATCTACTTAGAAATACTTAAAGAATATATAGAATATAATAAAAAAGTACTTACGTATTTAGATAAAGCGTATTTATAACTTAATCTAAGAAAGTATAAGTTCTATAAATAAGAGATAAAATACTTAAATTTCTAAATAAGTATTAAAGAAGTTAAAATAAGCCTAAATAAGATTAAAATTATATAGAACTAGCTATAGCTAAGAAATATTAAAGAAATTTAAAAATTTCTAAAATTCTATAACTTTAATAGAAGATTTATACAGAACTATAGTAAGAAGATAATACTACTTATAAAGCTTATCTAAAAAAACGTATTATTTATCTAAAAACTAAACTAAGAATAAGCTTTTAAATAACTTAAGTAAGTATATATTAAACTACTAACGTTAATAACTTTTTATAGCGCAGGAGTATGGTTTTTCAGGAGCTTAGATAAAGCTTAAGAGTTAAGACGCTATTAATACCTAGAGTATTTAAGCTTACTATATATAGCTTCTAAGCTTTGCGAGCTTCTTATAGTAGATAGAATACTCTCTCTATTATTATAATAAGTACGTAATAGTTATAAGTCTAGTCTACGTAATATTCTCTACGTATAACTAGCTATTTAAGCGCTTATTAATATTTATCTCTCTACTTTATCTTTATCTTAATTAAGTCCTTGACTGCTATAATAAGCGCCTTAAATAATACGTTAATAATAATACTTATAAATATATATCTTACTAATTATATATTATTTCTTACTTAGTACGCGTAGCTTAAGTATTATACGTAAGCTTAGTAAATATAGAATTAAATTAACTCTAAACTTTTAGCACTCTTAAATCTACTTACTACTATATCTATAGTACTTAATTTAGTCTTTATAAGCTTAGAGAAGCTTAAGTTATACTAGATTAAGTTAATAATTTATAAATAGCTAGTTAATAAGCTCTAGAGTATATAAACTTAAATATACGCTATAGTTAATTTTAGCTTACTTAAGCTTACTATATTATAATTAGAAGATTAGTCTTTTTATACGCTACTTAAGGCTCTATAAAAGAACCTCTACCTAAGTATAAAAAATTAGAAGAAGTAAATCTATTTAATTTACTAAAAGATTATTAATTATTTAGTTTTAAATATAAGTATAAAACTATTTAAGTAGATACTTAACTAAAATAAGGCGTACGCTAATACTAAAAGCGTAAATTTTAATAAAATTAAGAGAATACTACTAATTAGAGACTTTTTACGCGCTATCTTAAGCTTTAAACTAATATAGATAAAGCGTAAGCTTAAAAATCTTACTTATCTAAAAGTAGCTTTATATACTCTTATAATTAATTAGTATACTAAGTAGTTCTCTTAGCTAGCTTATTATAAAGAGATTAGGTAGAGTATATATACTATACTTAAAGAATATAAAAAGCTAAAGAAATACTTCTATTTTTACTATAAAAGTATATAGTACTCTTAGAGATTAGTTAATTATATATATCTTAAATACGCGCTTTATAGTATATTAGAATAGAAGCTCTAAACCCTACTAACTATAAAAAAGAGTAAGATAATTAAAGAAAAGCTAAATAAAGAGTAGTAAAAAAGTATATAGAAAGCTTTAAAAAAAAAGAGTTAGTATTCTTAGATTTAGTACTTAGATACTATAAAAATATAAGCTTAATATAAATAATATAGATTAGAGTAGTATATCTAAAGAATAAGCTTCTTAAACTATAGTAGTATATATATATTACTAATAAGAAGTAGTTTAGTACTAGCTAAACTAGTAGTATAATTTAGATAAGATATCTTTTACTCTTTATAGCTTTATATAAGACGCGTAGATAAGTCTTATTTACTACTTAGCGCCTTTATAAGAGCTTCTTTTCTTTATATATAGTACTTAAATCTTTAAAAGGTAATTAAGAAGATTAAAGAAGCTATATAGCTCTTAATAAGTAAGCTTACTAAGAGCTAAAAAGTATATAGCGTAAAAGTATAGTTTTTTAGAAGCTTAGATAAAGCTTAGAAGCTAAGACGCTATTAATACTTAGAGCGTTTAAGCCTACTATATATAGCTTCTAAGCTCTGCGAGCTTCTTATAGTAGATAGAATACTCCCTCTATTATTATAGTAAGCGCGTAATACTTTTAAATCTAATAAACTAACGTAGATTAAAATAAATACTTTAGATCTAGTATTAGAAGCTTATATTACGTAATAATAAGATAGATAATAGTACTTTATTACCTACTACTCGCGTAAGTTCTCTAGACTAAAAGAAAGATATAATATTTATAATAAAGAACTTATAGCTATAGTTAATACTCTTAAATATTAGAGAGTATATATATTAAGTAGCTTAGAATTAGATATTCTAATAAACTATAAAAACCTTACTTACTTTATAATAATAAAGAAGTTAATAGAAAGATAGATTAAATAAGCTAAACTTCTAAAATAGTATAAATTTAGAATTCTCTACTAATTAAAATAAGAGAATAGAAGAGCTAATACGCTTAGTAGAAGAAGTAATATTATAAGAGAAAAAGTAAGTACTAACGTAAAGATTCTTACTACTAATAAGAATAGAACTTTAGAATTAGCTAAATAAATTAATAGTATATTATAGATAACTAATAAAGTTCTAGAGAAACTATAGAAGGTTATTATTAGATAATACTATAATAATCTATTATATAGATATCTAAAGATATTATAAATAATAGAACTAATTTAGTAATACTATATCTTTATAAGAATAAAAGATAAGATTATACGCTTTATTAGTAAATATATAGACTATTAGAAGAATAAATATAGTATCTACGCATCTTATAAAGAAATATAAGCTATTAAACTTCTAGCTAAATCTTAGATTAACGTTATAGTTAACTTCGTAATAGAATTACCTAAGTTAGCAGATTTAGTTACGAGAGTAAAGTATAATGTAATATTAGTAATTATAGACTAATTTATAAAGTACGCTATTATAATACCTTTTAGAAATAACTATATAGTAAAGCAATTAGAATAGATATTAAATAACAGACTACTATAATAATATAGAATACTAAAAACTATTATTAATAATAGAGATAAACTCTTTATAAGTAACTACTAAATAATATAGCTAGTATAACTAGAAATAAAATAAAAACTATTAACAGCCTACTACTTATAGATAAACAGATAAATAGAAAGAACTAATAGAACTATAAAAATTTATCTAAGAATATATAGTAATTAATAGTAGAATAATTAGGTTTCGCTATTACTTATAGTATAACTAGTATATAATAATAAAAAATTAGAATCTATAGAATAAATACCATTCTACGTAAATAATAGAAGATATCTAAATCTCTTTAAAATAATAATACTAAGTAATATTAAGGCTAATATAGTAGTTAACGATATAAGATAACTTAAGAAAATATATAAAAAGATAAAGTAGTATCTAGAAATAGTATAACGTAAAAGTATTTTATATATTAACTAGAAATAAAAAATAGTATCTTAGCTAAAAAAAGAGAGATAAAGTATATCTTCTTATAAAAAATTTATAAATAAAGTAACTTAGTAAGAGATTAAACTACGTAAAAGTTAGACTATTTTATATTACTAAGTAAACTAGCTTAGTAAACTATAGACTTAGACTATCTAATAACGCTAAAATATATCTAGTATTCTACGTATCTCTTCTAGAACCCGCAGATCTAGAAATACCTATTTAAAGTAAATTTAGATATAAAATTAAGAAAGATAATAAGTATAAGATAGAGACTTTATAAGGTTATTAAGAGATTAGATAATAAGAGTTTTAAAATAATAATTTCTACTAGAAATAGTTAGTAAAATAGAAAAACTACTTAGAAACTAAAAATATATAAGAATTAAAAGCTAATTTATAGACTAATTATAAATAACTCCTTAAAAGATATTAAAATAAATATAATATATATAGCTATATAGAAAAAACGCAGCCTAGAAATAAGTATAATATAAATAAACTAAATAAATAGAGACTTATACTATTTCTATAGCTAGAAAAGAGAAAAGAGAAAATTAAATAAACTTTACGTACCTAAGAGCTACCTACCTTAGATAAGATATTAGTATAATCTTCTAATAAATTTATAGTAGACTATATTAAGAGAGAAAATCTAATATTAAATAATATAGTAGAATAGTTTACCTTTTTAGTAGAGATAATCTCTACTAATTTACCTAATATCTCTATTTCTATTATTAAATATAAAGCTTTTTACTTTACTTACTTTTTAGCCTACTTTAGGATTTTCTTATTTTATATTAAATAAGATAATACTTTAGTAAGTAACTTCTTATTCTCTTTAACTTTCTTCTTATACTTCTCGTAAGTACGATCTAGCGATATTTATAATAAGTTAATATAGAGGCGATTTAAGCGTACGTACTCTAAATACTTTAAATCTATCTTAGTAAAAGATAATATAATATAATACTTAGCATCTAATAATAAATAATAATCGTAGAAGATAGAGAATAAAAAACTATTATAATAAATTTTAAAGAATAAGTATAGATAATTATAGAAGACTATATCTAATATAATAAGAATATAATAAGTACTTATAAGAGGCAGAACTCTAAGAGCTAATTACTAGAAGTAATACTAATAGATTTAATAAAGAACTATCTAAAGTCTATTAGAAGAGTTTTTAAAGAGATTAGACTAGCTCTAAAGAAGTTCTAGAGATTCTAGAGCTAGCTCTAAAGAGTTCTAGAGCTAGCTCTAAAGAGTTCTAGAGTTAGCTCTAATTAGTCTAAAGACTTTTATTAAGAGTTTTTAGATCTTATTTATTATAAGCTTCTCTTTCCCCTCTCTCTCTAAATTCTACTTAAAAGAAATATTATAATTAGGTAGTAGAAGAGCTTTAGTATTACGAGAAAAGTTTATATTATAAGTTTAAGAGTTTCTATAGTCTTAAGTTATAGTAATTAGTTACGCGGCTTTAGCTATAGTTCTAGCTATATAATAGAGTTTCTAATATCTCTTTCTTTAGTATATCTATCTTATATTATAAAGTTTTATTAACTTTACTACTTCTATTCTTCTTAAGTAGTAGAACTATACTCTTCTAAGTAGTAGAGTTCTTATTTATCTTACTTAAAGTTATCTATTTATTTTATTACTTTACTTTACGTTTATCTTATTTTTTCTAGATATTTCTCTATATAATTTTCTCTTACGTAAGTAGGGTTATTATATATAGGCGAGCTTTATATCTTTAATAATAAAACTTTTCTCTCTACTACTCCTCTTCTTTAATATTATACTCTAATCTTATCTAAAACTCTTTTTTTACTTTTTAATTTTATATACTATACTTCTTAGCTTCTTCTTTATTATTTTATACTTTTTTTATGTAAATTTCTCTTACTATAGTTAGTATCGCGAAAAGGGAGTTAATAGTAGATAATTCTCTAACTTTATAATATTCTATTATAATACTCTTTACTTATAGAAGTTCTACGCTATTAGCATTTATAATACTATAGTAATTACTTCTACTAATTAGTAAAGCGTTAAAGTAGTTCTTTAATTCTCTTATTTTAGCTTTTTCTTAAGAAAAGTATACTTTTTAATAACTTAAAAGCGCTTCTCTCTTTAATTCTTAGCTATAAGTTAGAGTTTTTCTTTTTTCTCTTTCTTTTCTTCTTAGGCTAACTTAGCTAATAAACTTCTATAGAGCTAACTACTCTAACTCTACTATTTTTTATTTATACTATATTTAAGTTCTACTCTTATATTCTACTATTATTTTCTTAAGCTCTATTTTATTTTACTTTTACTTTACTCTCTACTCTTACTTTACTTATACTAACTTTTACTCTAACTTTCTAAAAGCTATATAAGTAATATAAGAAGAATATAAAGAAATACTATATTACTTATATTATTTAGCTATTTAAGCTAGGCCTAGAATATTACTAAGCTTAAGATAAGCTACTCTATCTAAGGTCTATCTAATATACTTATTATACTTCTAATTATATTAAGTATAACTTTATAAAGAATATTTTTAAAAGAGACTTTTAAGTAATCTTAAAGTTAGTCTTTCTATTACGTAGGTAGGTAGAGAGAAGAAATATAAAATAGACTAAGATTAATAATTACTAAGTAGCTATTAAGACTATTATAAACTAATATTAAACTTCTTTAAAACGCTAGATTAAAAAGTATAAGACTATATTATTAAAGTCTAATAATATTATAGAGAAAGAGTTAGAGGTAGTTATAAAAGAGAAGAAAGTATATTAATTTATCTAAGAGCTTAAGTCTTTCTATCTTAAATTTCTCTAATCTTAGATAAGCTCTAATACTCTTCTCTTACTATATTATATTAATATTTTTAGATTAAGTTAGAGACTCTACTTTAGTCTATTTAGAATAGTATCTACGTATTATAACTTAACTTAGCTACTATTAACTACGCTCTTAAAGGTTTAGTAGTTCTAAATCTTAGCTATAATTCTATTATTATAGCTTCTATTATTATAGCTTTTACTATTATAGCTTTAGCTACTCTTTAAAGTAATTTAAAAGATAATATTTATATAATAAAGTATAATAAGAATAAGAATAATATAAAAATTCTTACTTAAGCTAGCTAAGATTAGATTTTTACTTAGCTACTATTATAGTAAGTTTCTAATATACGCTAGTATTAGTAAAGTAATTTTAGTAGTTTTCTTTATTTTCTTTATAAGTTCTAAGGGCTTTCCCTTTCTAATACTAAGACTTATAATTAAAAAAAAGTTATTAGTTATTCTAAGATAACTTACTTTCTTTCTTTTTACTTTTATAGTAGTACTTCTACTATCTTATCTCTCTACGTTTATTATATTAACTAAGGTATAACTTTATAGACTTCTTTTATTTTCTTAACTTCTCTTAGCTTTAAAACTATTTTAGTTTTCTATATACTCTTCTAACTCTCTTATATTCTTATCTTATTCTTTATATCTCTTTTTCTCTACTACTAATTTCTTACGTTTTACTTCTACTTATTAGAGCTTAGCTATCTCTCTCTCTTCTTAGAGTCTATCTCTACTTCTTTTCTCTCTTACTATACTATATAAAGAATATAAGGCAGATATTTTAGTATATTTATTTTATTATATCTCTAAGCTTCTTAATTCTTTTTAACTATATATCTAAGATAGTAGAGTTCTCTAAGAACTCTATAAGTTCTTAAATAAAAAGTACGTACTCTATTTACTTTACTTTATATTAAAGTTAAGTTTTATAGCCTACTTTTTTATATCTCTTATTTAATATTTTCTTAATTACGTACTTTAGTTTACTCTTTACTAACTCTACTAGTAGTTAAAAGTCTTCTTAGAGCTAACTTAGATAGAGATTACTACTAACTAGTTATAAGTAATCTATATAGAATACTAGATAGATATCTTATAAGATATTTAGTTCTATATTTAAAGAAGATATAATTTATATTACTTAGAACTTTATATTTTTTTAGTCTAGCTTCTTATAACTCTAGTTCTTATTAGAGAGTTAGTAGCTATACTATAACTATACTAAGTTATCTATTTTTAATAGTAAAGCTTCTTACTATTAGTAGTTAGTTTACTATTTCTATTTCTATTACGCTTTAGCTATTTAGGTTTAGGTAAATTCTACTACTTTCTTAAACTTCTAGATAAAAAATTCTACTACTTATTTTAAGTTTACTACTTAATAGTACCTCTTTAAATACTAAAATTCTAGTTCTAGTTAGATAGAATCTATCTTATAACTATATTAGAGAAAGAATAGGCTTATTTCTATTAATATAGTAGTTTACTCTTTTATAGTAATTTAGGCTACTAGATAGAGATTAGCCTAATTATCCTAGTTTTAGTTTATAAATACTTAGAGATAAGTCTTTACTACTAAGTTTATTCTCTTTATAGAGCTATCTATCTATAGATATTTAGTAGTTAAAAGACGTTAGATTATTCTTAATAACTAATAGAGATACTTTTAGAATTCTTTAATAAACTACGTTCTTTAGTTAGATATTATAGCTTTTAGAAGCTAGTAATAAGTAACTATCTATTAGAAGAAGTATTTAGCTATAGTATATAAGTTAATATATAGTAAGAAAACTAAGATTAAGTTCTTACTTAAATAGTCTATTACTATAAGTAAGTTTCTATTTCTAACGCTATCTAGAAGATTAGTAATAAAATTTATAAATATTTTCTTCTAGATTCTCTTTAGAATAAGAAGAGATTTAAGAAATCTTTATTTTAGTTTCTTTTAAGGCTTATACTTTCTATAGAACTTATAGTTTTATATATAACTTTATATCTTAGAGAATATTTCTAACTAGAAAAAGTTTTTTATTAAGATTTTATATATAAGCTCTTTACTAGAGTATCTAGTAGCTTATATTTTATAAACTTCCTAAATTATCTTTATATAAAGAGGTTTAGAGTTAGGTACTTATAGTCTAAAGTAATATATTATCTTCCCTCTTTTATTTAAACTATACTTAGCTAAGAATACCTTAAGACGTAAGTTAGAAGAAAACTTCTAAGAACTATTAAAAAGAGTAGTCTAAGCTTAGTAATATAAGTTATTATTAGCCTCTCTCTCTTTCTATAAAGTATTAAGTTATAGAGATAGTTTAAATTCTTCTTTTTATTTTAGCTAGGCTAGTAAAATCTAGGTTACTAGTATAATAGTTACTACTAAGTTAGCGGAGTTACTAATTATAAGTTATAGTAACTAGAAGTTCTATAAGTAGATTTATTTATCTAAGCTATTTTTTAGTAAGTATTTCTCTTTACGAGATAATACGTCTACTCTATTATTAGTACTTCTAAAGTAGTAAATAAATATTAGGTTAAACTAGCTTAAAATATTAGACTATTTAATATACCTCTTACTTAGCTATTAAGAAGTAGTAAAGTACTTTAGATTTTTATAGTTTATTAGTACTATAATATAGAGAACTGCTTAGAGTTTACTTTCTTATACTTTTACGTATTTAATTATAGCTAGAAGTTTCTTATTATAAATAGTATAGTTATACTCCGCTAAAGTATTCTTTATAGAGAAGTAAGCTACTATATATAAGATACTATCTTTCTAATATTATAATAAGGTACCTTTTATTAACTATCTAGAAGTATCCGCTTCTAATATAGTATCTAATTCTAGATTAAAGTAGATAAGTAATAATTCTATTATAAAGAGTTTCTTTAGTTACTTAAATACTATTCTTTAGGCTTCTTTTTAGTAGAACCTAACGTTCTTTTTTATTAGCTTAGTAAGAGGTCTTATAATTTTAGAGAATCTCTTTATAAATTAGTAGTAAAAGTTAGTAAATTCTAGAAAGCTTCTTACTTCTTTAATAGACTTAGAGAGCTCTTATTTCTTAATAACTACTATCTTTTCTAGATTTATACTAATTTCTTTCTTAGCTTCTATAATAAAGTATTATGCGCTTACTATAATAATAGAGAGAGTATTCTATCTATTATAAGAAGCTCGCAAAGCTTAGAAGCTATATATAATAGGCTTAAACGCCTTAGATATTAATAGCGTCTTAGCTTCTAAGCTCTTATCTAAGCTTTTAAAAAACTATACTTCTACGTTATATATCTCTTAGCTTTTAGTAAGTTTACTTACTAAGAGCTGCTTAGCTTCTTTAATCTTCTTAATTACTTTTTAGAAATCTAAGTACTATATATAAAGAAAAGAAGCTCTTATAGAGATACTAAGTAATAAATAAGACTTACCTACGCATCTTATATAAAGCTATAAAGAGTAAAAAATATTCTACTTAAGTTATACTACTAGTTTAGCTAGTACTAAACTACTCTTTATTAGTAATATATATATACTACTATAGTCTAAGAAGCTTATTCTTTAAGTATACTATCTTAATTTATATTATTTATACTAAGCTTATATCTTTATAATACCTAAGTATTAAATCTAAAAATATTAACTCTTTTTTCTTAGAGCTTTCTATACGCTTTTTTATTACTCTTTATTTAGTTTTTTTTTAATTACCTTACTCTCTTCTATAGTTAGCGGGGTTTAGAGCTCTTATTTTAATATACTATAAAGCGTGTATTTAAGACGCGTATAATTAACTAATCTTTAAAAGTATTATATACTTTTATAGTAAAAGTAAAAGTATTTCTTTAGCTTTTTATATTTTTTAAGTATAGTATATATACTCTACCTAATCTTCTTATAATAAGCTAGCTAAGAGAACTATTTAACATACTAATTAATTATAAAAGTATATAAGACTATTTTTAGATAAGTAAGATTTTTAAGCTTACGCTTTATCTATATTAGTTTAAAGCTTAAGATAGTGTATAGAAAGTCTCTAATTAGTAGTATTCTCTTAATTTTATTAAGATTTATACTTTTAGTGTTAGTATACGCTTTATTTTAGTTAAGTATTTACCTAAATAGTTCTATACTTATATTTAAGACTAAGTAATTAATAATCTCTTAGTAAGTTAAATAAATCTACTTTTTTTAATTTTTTATACTTAGATAGAGGTTCTTCTGTAGAGCCTTAAGTAGTATATAAAAAGACTAATCTTTTAACTATAGTATAGTAAGCTTAAGTAAGCTAGAATTAACTATAGTATATACTTAAGTCTATATACTCTAAAGCTTATTAACTAGCTATCTATAGATTATTAACTTAATCTAGTATAACTTAAGCTTCTCTAAGCTTATAGAGACTAGATTAAGTACTATAAACGTAGTAGTAAGTAGATTTAAGAGCGCTAAAAGTTTAGAGTTAATTTAATCTTATATTTACTAAGCTTATATATAGTACTTAAGCTACGCGTACTAGATAAAGAATAATATATAATTAATAAGATATATATTTATAAGTATTATTATTAACGTATTATTTAAGGCGCTTATTATAGCGGTTAAGAACTTAATTAAGATAGAAATAGAGTAGAGAGATAGATACTAGTAAGCGCTTAAGTAGTTAGTTATACGTAGAGAATATTATATAGACTAGACTTATAACTATTACATACTTACTATAATAATAAAGAGAGTATTCTATTTACTATAAGAAGCTTATAAAGCTTAGAAGCTATATATAGTAGACTTAAACGCTTTAGGTATTAATAGTATCTTAGCTTTTAAGCTCTATTTAAGCTTTTAAAAAACTATACTCTTATATTATATACTCTTTAGCTTTTAGTAAGTTTACTTACTAAGAGCTATATAGCTTTTTTAATCTTCTTAATTATCTCTTAGAGATCTAAGTACTATATATAAAAGAAAGAAGCTCTTATAGAGGCGCTAAATAGTAGATAAGACTTATCTACGCATTTTATATAAAGCTATAAAAAGTAAAAGATATTCTATTTAAGTTATACTACTAATCTAGCTAATACTAAACTACTCTTTATTAGTAATATACGTATACTATTATAGTCTAAGAAGCTTATCTTTTAGATATACTACTTTAATTTATATTATCTATACTAAGCTTATACCTTTATAGTACTTAAGTATTAAATCTAAGAATATTAACTCTTTTTTCTTAAAGCTTTTTATATACTTTTTTACTACTCTTTATTTAGCCTTTTTTTAATTATCTTACTCTCTTTTATAGTTAGTAGAGTTTAGAGCTTTTATTCTAATATACTATAAAGCGCGTATTTAAAACACGTATAATTAATTAATCTCTAAGAGTACTATATACTCTTATAGTAAAGATAGAAGTATTTTCTTAGCTCTTTATATTTTCTAAGTATAGTATATATACTTTATCTAATCTTCTTATAATAAGCTAGCTAAGAGAACTACTTAGTATACTAATTAATTATAAAAGTATATAAAACTACTTTTAAATAAGTAAGATTTTTAAGCTCGCGCTCTACTTATATTAGTTTAAAGCTTAAGATAGCGCGTAGAAAGTCTCTAATTAGTAGTATTCTCTTAATCTTATTAAAATTTATACTTTTAACGTTAGTATACGCTTTATTTTAGTTAAGTATTTATCTAAATAGTTCTATACTTATATCTAAGACTAAGTAATTAATAATCTTTTAGTAAGTTAAATAGATCTACTCTTTCTAATTTTTTACACTTAAATAGAGGTTCTTCTATAGAGCCTTAAGTAGTATATAAAGAGACTAATCTTCTAACTATAGTATAGTAAGCTTAAGTAAGCTAGAATTAACTATAGTATATATCTAAGTCTATATACTCTAAAGCTTATTAACTAGCTATCTATAGATTATTAACTTAATTTAGTATAACTTAAGCTTCTCTAAGCTTATAAAGACTAAATTAGGTATTATAAGTATAGTAGTAAGTAAGTTTAAGAGCGCTAAGAGTTTAGAGTTAATTTAATTCTATATTTACTAAGCTTACGTATAGTACTTAAGCTACGCGTACTAAATAAAGAATAATATATAATTAGTAAGGTATATATTTATAAAGTATTATTATTAACGTATTATTTAAGGCGCTTATTATAGTAGTTAAGAACTTAATTAAGGTAGAGATAGAGTAAAGAAATAAATACTAATAAGCGCTTAAGTAGCTAGTTATACGTAGAGAATATTATATAGACTAGACTTATAACTATTACGTACTTATTATAATAATAAAGAGAGTATTCTATCTACTATAAGAAGCTTATAGAGCTTAGAAGCTATATATAGTAGACTTAAACACTTTAAGTATTAATAGTATCTCAGCTCTTAAGCTCTATCTAAGCTTCTGAAAAACTATACTCCTACGCTATAAATCTCTATTAGCTAACTATTCTTCTCTAGTATTTCTATATAGTAGTCTATAGAGGGCCTTTATAAAAGAGAAAGCTTATCTACTTCTTCTTATATAAAGGTATAATAAAGGTTTTTTAAGTATTTTAGTAAGACTTCTTAAGAGTCTACTTTAAGTTTTAGAGTAAGAGCTTTCTAAATATTTACTATTAATATAGTAAAGACGCTTATAGTATTCTTCTTATACTATACTCTTCTAATTAACGCTTAGAAAGCTAAGGCGCCTATTATATAAAAAGTAGTTACTAATAACTTCTCTTTCTAGCTCTATAAATAGGTTTATAATCTATAAATAAAGATTAATTTCTTTACTAATACTAAAGTAACCTTATTCTAATTAAGCTATAAATAACTTAGAATAATATTATAGTTAGCTTTATTTTCTTCTAAGTAAAGCTATATACGCTCTATATACTCTTCTATATTAATTTTAAGAGAGGCGGTCTCTATTACGTAAGACTATTACTCTACTATCTCTATAATAGCTCTCTAATAAAAGAGAGTAATATATAAAAGGTTAATTTTTTTTATAAATTTATCTAAGATAAATCTAAAAGTTAGGTATCTAGAGTTAAGTATAGTAAAAGCGTAAGTAATTTTATTTACTAATAAGTATATAGTAATTAGGCTTTTATTTAGCTATCTTTACTTAAACTTTAGAAAATCTTTTATATTTAGTAATGCTTTAGACTTCTTTCTATCTAGCTATCTCTATCTAAACTCTATAAAGTTCTTTACTTTAGTTAAAACTCTTATTCTCTCTATTTCCTTCTAATAGTAACGTTTACTAAAAGAGGTTAGTTTTCTAACTTTTTAAGCTTAATAGTATCTTTCTTAAGTATTTCTAAGTCTTCTCTAACTATTCTTTTTAACTTAGAAGAAGCTAGAGGTAGAGCAGGATTCTAATTATACTTACTAATAAAATAAGTAGAGAATTTATAGTAAAGATAATCTTTATTCTTTTATTATACTATTATTACTTTCTTACTAATTTACTTAGCTTATTCTCTTCTCTCTCTTTATTATAGTTAGAGGTTTCTAAAATAACTAGTATATAATTTAGTAAGCTTCTAATTTATAAGCTTAGTACTATAGTTTTTAGTAAAGTTTTAGCTTATATAACTAGCCTACGTAAGATAGTTTTAAAAGAGGTTTTCTTTAATTTATTATATCTACTCTATTAGCTAATTAAGTAACTAATTATTCTCTACTTTTACTAAGACTATATAATCTTAGAAGTTACTATAAAGGCCTTAGAGATAGATTATTCTTAGTACTAAGGTATTATCTTATTCTTTAGCTTTACTAGCTAGGTAGTTAAATCTTATATAATATTAAAGTAACTTCTTAGCTTTCTCTTAATAAATTAAGTATAGTTTATTCTAAGCTTTTTTATTAGTAAGAGAGTTAAAGTATATTTTATTTAAATAGTTTATAAGTTCTAAGCTAGTCTTAAGAGGGTATTACTTACTCTAAGTAAGAATAAGAGTCGCTAAAGTCTTTCTTAAGCAGCTAAAGATATACCTCTAAGTAATATAATTATCTTTATATTTATTATTAATTAACTTATCTTTTACTTAGACTTTAAATCTTAGCTAGTCGCTGTATACTTCTTTAAAGTATTCTAAATTATAGAGCTTCTAGTAAATAGACTAAAGCGTATAAGACTTAAAGTAAGATAATATAAGTTAACTTAGAGGCTATTAACTAGTATTTATTATAAGAGAAGTATTTATAGAGAGTATAAAGAGTATTAGATTAGATAAACTTATAAAGAGAGAAGTACTAGTAGTTAGAGAAGATAATTTATCTACTTATTTATTTACTACTTAGAGGTTTACGTTAAAGGTATCTATTATCTCTCTTATTATTACTCTAAGCTTATTAATACTTATAAGCCCGCTCTCTTTTAATAAAGATATAAGACGTTATAAGTTACTCTACGCTCTAATAGTATCTACTAGATACTATTAGACTAGCTATACCTTTATAATAATATCTTCTTTATCTAAGTATTTATTTTAGAGAAACTATTTTAAGTTTAATATAACCTTCTCTTCTAAGTTCTTATTACGTAGGTAGGTGCTAATATCTATAGCTAAAGTAAAGATTACTAGTACTTACTAATCTAAGAGATATTTCTCTACTACGTAAGAACTTAGTTCTATTCTATTATCTTCTTATTAAGAACTTATTAGAGTACTACTTAATTATACTATTCTTCTAAGTAG
>JAFHBV010000622.1:0-16064 GCA_019022785.1 Pseudomonodictys pantanalensis
GGATAGAGATGGGCGGGCGTTGGGGGAGCTGTCGTGGGTGAGGTTGTCGCAAATGCACGCTTCCGGGGTGCAGAGGCGTGTTTGGGGACTAGGCTGCTTTCGGACGAGCGTTAGGGGCTTGGCAAGGGCGCTCGCCAGGCAAGCGCGCCCGCTTCGCCATCACCATCATCCCACCTCGCCGCGTTGACATCGCGCCGTGCAGTAGCCTTTCACGCAGTGTTTTCCCGTCCTCTTTCATCTGCTTCGTTCTGCCGCTCACCGCTTGGGAGTATATGCAAGTTCATTTCATTGCACAGAGCTGAGAGTTGCTGGGAGTATAGCCTTGCCATCCGCACATTCGTATAGCTTATATTAGTTGCAGCTGGAGCAGATACGAATATCGGCGGAACGTTGGAGGAGTATCGCAACGATAGAATTCCGATAAAGACCAGGCGTTACAGGTAGAAGAGTGGTAGGTAGCAAGACACCTTATGCAGCTACCGTAGACCAACACCTAAGCACGTGGGACGCCTTTGCTGGTAATGTGAATCTTTGATCAATCTGTTTCTGTTATTCAGCCCTCTTCCATGCGCATCCCTCTCTCCCATGTCTCTCGCTATGCCTCATCTCTGGTAGCCCTAGCGCCAAGACATGGCTCCTTCACTTGTTTGTCTCGCACGCGACTCCCCGTTTTGCCGCAAGCAAACGCCCATCTCCACTGGCGTCACCACCACCGTTATTTTCAAATCGCTTTGAACCCACCTCCACTTTTTGGAAGCCGAATCGCACTCGTCTTCCGCAACATGGCTGCCGCCGCGCGACTTGAGCGGCTGTGCAAACTGATTCAAGCCGATCTAGATGTCCTCCCAGAGAGACCAGCTTCACCGATTGACGACGACGACGACGACCCCACTGGCGGTGTATCTCTAAATCCAGAGGGAGGCCAGCCCGAGCAAACAGAATTCGTCAAACCGACCACACCAGAGCCCGCCAAGCCGTCGCGCGACAAATCATCTGCAGAGGCAGCGGCACCCGTAGAGGAGAACGGTGAGCGTAGATTTGTTTGGGTGCAAGGAGCTGCAACTTCGTATAATTCGGGGGCAATGCCCAAGCGATCCGCCCTTCCAACCACGCCCCTGCCACCAACGAATCTCCAGAAGGGCGACCTGCCTCTGTCCGGCCAGAACTACTTCACCTCCATCGTCGCCCTCTCAAAGTACCCCTACAAGTTCTGCAATAAGAAGTGGATGCAAGATATTGCCTCGGCCTTCTTCGACGCTGGGAAATTCTGGGAGCGTGAGTGGGATCTGTAAGCACCTCACTTTCACCCATCCGAGTCTACTCCAGCCCGACTGACTAGGACACAGCTACTACGTCTGGGATATTGACGAGCCGAAACCACTTATCCTCGTTACCGAGCGACAGGTCGAAGACCTCCTCAACGAAATCAACTCGGCGCTCAAGCTCGGCCTCCGCATCACCAACGAGCAACGCGAGGACGGTCTTGTCGCCCGCTTCCCAGACCATCCTCGGTGCCTTCCGCGCTATCTCGGTCGCTCTCGCTCCAAGGAGCAGTACGGAACAATGGCATCCAATGTTCCGCCGGCGGCGGCAGCTCCACTAGCTGGACGCACCCTGCAAGACTTCAAGCAGCTGATGGAGGATATGTGGGACCTTCAGAAAGCCAAGAACAAGGCACAGAAGGAGAAGAAGGCTGCACAGCGTCTCGTCACGCAGAAGGGTATCACCGATCAGTTCAAGCGCGCACAGCGATATCTTGGCCTGCGCCCTTCAGCGGGACCAGCATCGGGGCCACCAACTGCCGTCGACTACACCCAGCCCGCGCCATTCCCGTTCGACAAGTCGGTCGTCTTCATCTGCGTCGACGTCGAAGCCTACGAGAGGGCTAACCACCTGATCACTGAGGTCGGGGTAGCAACATTAGATACGCGAGATCTTGCCGGGCTTGCGCCTGGCGCGCACGGCGAGAATTGGAGGTCCAAAATCAAAGCTCGCCACTTCCGCATCCAAGAGCATGCCCGCTATGTCAATTCCGCGTTCGTATCGGGATGCCCCGACAAGTTTGACTTCGGCACGTCAGAGTTCGTGCGTCTGAAGGACGCCCCGGCCGCTGTCGAAGCTTGCTTCCGCCCCCCTTTCTGTGCTCGACTTGAAGGCGTCGATGGGCTTGTTGCTATGGCGAATATGCTCGATCTCGGAGAGCAGCGCAATCTGATTTTCCTGGGCCACGACGCCCTGACTGACGTCAAGTACCTGCAAAAGCTGGGCTTTGACCCTTTGACGCTACCCAACCTGCTCGAATCCCAAGATACCGCGGCCATGTACCGCGTCTGGCGCCGTGAGCAGCAGATCACCAAGCTTGGCAATATTCTCTATGACTTCGGTAAGTGGCCCGCAAGTACCCTATTTTCGAGATTACACCCCTCTGTGATATCCAAGGATTCTAGATACAATGGGGGTTGTCTACACTCCAGCCTTCATTAAATAACTCCCATTCTGAATTATACTGACTCTTCACTCCAGATATTGCCGGCTTCAATCTCCACAATGCCGGCAACGACGCCGTGTTCACGGTGCAAGCGATGCTTGGCATCTGCGTTCGGGAGGCCTCCATACGTGGAACTTCCGAGATGAAGGATCTCCGGGCCTCGGAGAAGGCTGCGAAACTTGCGGCTGCCGAAAAAGAGGCCAAAGCTCGAGCTGAGGAGGAGGCAGCTGGCTGGAGTGATGATGGAGACGGCGGCGGTCCCGTTCCCATCGTTATCAATCCAACGGCAGCAACCAGGGCGCTTCCTGCTCGTCCGACCAACCCTCCGGCCGCAGACGTCCGTGAAAACGGCCAGAATGGCTATGGGTCGGCGTCTCCTGGGAACGGGCGTACTAGGGGTGTCTCCACCCACGGATACGCTACATCAACGGGTTCCTATCGTGGAAATGGTCATCGCGGTGGAAATGAAAGCCCCTTCAGCCCTCGTGGGGACTCGCATCACCAAGGACGTGGGCCGCGTGGACGAACTCGTTCATCAGACCCAGGCCGCGCGCAACGAGGTGGCCGTGGCCGTGGCCGTAGTCGTGGTGGCGGACGTGGTCTGAGCCCGGTCGATCAAGATTCGGCCAACGATACCGGGGTATGCAGCGACCTTATTGATCTCTGAAAGGATCCTGGGTGGAGACACGAATTTTCTAACATGCATATAGGTCAGGTTCAACTGGTGAGACCTAAATCGACGAGATCTGGATCGTGCTGCGTGGATGGAGATGGTTGGAGAACCTGCTAAGGCATTGTTGAGGATGGACTGAGGGATTTACGAAAGGGTGCATCCTGTATATGGGACTAGTATCAGCTCTTCTACAACCTGCAAGTCATGTGCAAGATCACGTGTCTCTTCACGTCCCGAGGTCTACAAGCACTAGGCACTAACACATCAAAAGCACTTTCCAGAGTCCGTTTAAACCATCGATAATGGTTATCTAAGGCGTCTTGAATGAATGGGATGCCCACTGATGAAAACGCTCGTGAAATGACGGCATGCCAAGACCGTAGTTCCCAAAAGCGGCATCGGCTCAATGGCATCTTTAAGAACCTTCCGAGAGCCTCGCCTTCTGATTCTTACCGTCCACTTTATTACTGGTGGTGAGATTATACGCCTCGTCGATTCCGATCGCTCTGTTCTGAGTTTGGCATCGTCATTTACTCTCCTTTGATCGGCGTTGAGCGTTCAATGGCAAAGCCCTTGACCGCCAAATTGTAGTGCTCCGCAGCAATTGACGATTTGCCACCCGATACAATCATCATGGCTCCCGCAGAAACGCTCACGGTGCCTACGCAGCGCCATGGACCATCTTTGCGCAGCTCTATATCGCCGAATCGCTCGAAAAAATCATGGGCCTCTCGTGTGCCGTTCTCTTCGAAGAACCGACGACAGCAAAGCTCGGACCCGCTGAGTCGAGAGAACACGCGCCAGTCTCGGCAATCAGCAAATTCGAAGAAGAATGCGTGGTGGAAGACGAGATTGTTCGCTGGTATGGTGAATGATATCAGGAGGAGGGCGCCGTTTTACTGGAGCGATTGGAAGGATGCGTGGGATTATCGCGTTGTGCCTGCGACGGTTTACATGTATTTTGCGAAGTATGTATCAATACCACCAACACTGATTACGATAGCTACCCCCTCATTCCGCATCTTGATTTTGAGTCGAAAGAGGCGCTCGCGTTCCACGAGAGACGCACTGTTGTGAGCGCAGGATACTAATGCACTACAGCATCCTCCCCGCCCTAGCGTTCTCATTGGACATGTTTACAAAGACCAATCAGAGCTTCGGTGTCAATGAGGTACTGTTATCTTCTGTACTTGCGTCGGTCGTGTTCTCGCTCGCTGCATGCCAGCCTCTGGTCATTGTAGGCGTCACGGGTATGTCACGCTTCTTGCTCTCCCCTGCCGCGTCTACCTACTAACTCACGCCTCTAGGTCCCATTACGATCTTCAACTACACCGTCTACGACATCATCTCCCCCCGCGGTACGAACTACTTCGCCTTCATGTGCTGGATCGGCATGTAAGCTGCCCCGAATTCCCGCATGCTAGCCTCAGAAAGCTGATTCGTATACTCCAGATGGTCCCTGATCTTCCACTGGATCCTCGCCATAACCAACTCCTGCAACTTCCTGCGCTACGTAACTCGCTTCTCCTGCGATATCTTCGGCTTCTATGTCGCCTTCATCTACCTGCAAAAAGGTATCCAAGTTCTAACCCGGCAATGGGCAGTCTCGGACGCATCAGCTTACCTCTCCATCGCCATCGCGCTGCTCGTAACCGTCGTCGCATACCTCTGCGGCGTCGTGGGAAATTCCTCGCTGTTCCAGCGCCATGTACGGAAGTTTGTGGAGGACTACGGGACCCCGCTCACGGTTATCTTCTTCACAGGATTCGTGCACATCGGCAAGATGAGTGGCATCGAACTACTAAAGCTCCCAACCAGTAAAGCATTCTTCCCAACCTCCGATCGCGGCTGGTTTGTCCACTTCTGGGACATAAGCGTCGGTGACGTCTTCCTGGCTATACCCTTCGCTGTTATTCTAACGATCCTGTTCTGGTTCGATCACAACGTATCTTCCCTCATCGCGCAGGGCACCGAGTTCCCCTTGCGCAAACCGGCAGGCTTCCACTGGGACCTCTTCCTCCTCGGCTTGACTACGGGTGTCGCCGGACTCCTGGGCATCCCGTTCCCGAATGGATTGATCCCCCAGGCGCCGTTCCATACGACGAGTTTGTGTGTGACGCGCACGGTGGCTGATGGTGATGATGAAGCCAACAAAGGCCACACCCGCCGGGTGGTAGACCACGTCGTCGAGCAGCGCGTATCGAATCTCGCGCAGGGGCTGCTCACGCTCGGCACAATGACCGGTCCGTTGTTGATCGTCCTGCACCTCATCCCGCAAGCCGTCCTCGCGGGCTTGTTCTTCGTCATGGGCATCCAAGCACTCGAAGCCAACGGTATCACGCTCAAGCTGCTCTTCCTAGCCAAGGACAAGCATCTCACGCCGCGAGCCGATCCACTGGGTCGCATCGAGCGACGTCGTGCTGTATGGTACTTTGTCGGACTGGAGCTGATTGGCTTTGGGGCTACCTTTGCGATTACGCAGACTGTTGCTGCCATAGGCTTCCCCGTCTTCATCCTTCTGTATATTCCGATGAGGACGTGGCTTATGCCACTGTGGTTCTTGCCACAGGAGTTAGGGCTGCTGGATGCGCCGACCGCGAGTCCGTTTACGATGGAGAGCGTGGGTGGGAATCATGGAGAGGGGATGGAGGAGGAAGGCGTGATTGGGGATGAGGTGCTGGAGGACAGCGATGAGGCTGAGCGGGGGGAGGCGGGGAGTTTGAAGAGTCGAATTGAAGAGGAGGGGGAGAAGAATGCGGAGGGTGCGAGTCGTAGGCGAAGTAGCTTTACGCCGGCGGGGATTGAGTTGGATAAAATTACGAAGGGGTAGAAGGGTTGGAAACTTGCTGTAGAGGATGCAAAAGGATTGGGAGAGTGTGGTAATGGGCGGATAGTGTAGTGTCTAAGGTGCTTGGGAGGTATCAAGGTAGGTACATGAGATATGTGGTGGCAGTGTTCGGTCTCGGAGGCGAAATAAAAGTTAAGTTCTATACATCTCACTAACATTGCTAAAGAGTACCAACCGGATTGACGCACTCTTAAAAGGAAAAATCCACACACCTCACCACTACTACCCGTTTAATGTCCAACAACACCCGCAAACCATTCCAGCATATCCTGATTCAAATACACCAACGCCCCACTCTGACNATGCAACCCCGNCNCCAACTCCTGAAAAACCTTCAACTTTGCCTGTCCGCCACCCTCTTCAATCCCCTTGACCACTTTCCCCGGCTGCCCCTCGAAGAAGAGATCCTCCTTCGCATCCCCAATATACGCCGGCATCTGAATCCTCCCCGCAACACCATTCGCCAGTGTCATAGCCTCGCAGATCTTGAACGCCTCAAACGCCGAGTCCTTGCAGAACGTATACAGTAAATCGTCGTGGAACCAGTGCTGATTCGTCGACCACTCCGCCGGATTCTCTTCAAACAGCTTATCAAACGTCGCCGCGTCCCCCTTCTCCCACGCCTCTTTCCCCTGAGGAAAAATCTTGAAAGAAGCCTCAAGGAAGTCGTACACCCCATCGACACACATTACCGCCTTGAGCCTCGGTTCGAACGCCGCCGCCCTCGCAGCAAGATACCCGCCCAGACTCATCCCCACAAGGCCCAACTTCTCCGTATCGACAAACGCCAACTCTTCATCCTTGCGCGCAACGAGGAAGTCAACGATGGGCGAAACCGCTTTCTCCCACTCAGCGACAAACCCTTTTCCCTGATTAACCAACGCACGATGCCCCGGGCCCTCATAAATGAGCACATTGTATCCTCTCTCCAGCGCGGGGACCCCAAAGACATGGTACGTTTCTTCCATATTACTCTCAAACCCGCCTCCCACAATCAACGTCGGTCTCGGGTTCTCCACAGAAGCAGCAGCGGCGTGGAACAGTATCGCCGGCATGTCGAACCCATCTGCCTTGATCGTGTAGTGCGTGCCTGGGATATCGAGCAAAGCATTCGCCTTGTCGAAGTACTCGCGCCACAGGGCGTAGCAGTCTGGCATGCGCGGGTCCGTCTTGTTGCCGTGCAAGAAGAAGTCGGCGACGAAGAAGTAGTGGCTGGCGCGGAAGTAGACGTTGCAGAGGGTGACGGGGGAGTAGGAGGATTCCTTGGCGGGATCGATGGTGGAGAGGACTTGCTGGGCGAGGGAGTACCACGCGGAGTACCAGCTGTTGAAGTCGCCGGGTGCGATCTGGGGCATGATGGAGAAGATCTCGGAGATGTCGGCGCCATTGTAGGGGACTGTGCCTATGGCGCGCATGGTTTCGTAGTGGAAGTTGAGGTCCTGGTGGAGTTGGATCATCGTTGGCGATGTGGGTGTACCGATTTTGGAGTGTGTTTAAGGTCCCTCAGGGGATGTGATGGAGGAGATGGATATGGTAGGAATGTAAGGACTATGAGTCGAGTTGTTGTTTGTATGGAGCTTGAATGAAGCGATGAGAGACTTCGAGCGGACTTGAGGTTCTCTTATACTTGACTGTGTTTGGGGACGCGGCGCTTCGGTCTCTAGCACTGCGATGGTCGCCCGGACTTTGAAGCGAGATTCTGCGCTTCATCCCGATAATAGGAAGTTTTCTCGCCGGCTTGATCAAGCACTCTGTTGGTCATGCAGTCGGGCGTAAACATCATCGTCTTGGAAGGTTATACAAATGCCAAGCTGAGTTGTGATCTGCTGCGTTATAGAGAGTTTTTGCCAGCTGAACTGTTCGGCAATCGCTCGCATTCCGGTTGTGGTTCGGCCGAGTGTATACGAGCTTGTCCTGTTTTTTTATACGAACCACCCCTATTCGTAGGCCTTGTCTGGTGCAAATAGAGCTGAAGAGACATGATGTAATGTTATTACACTTTTCAGACTCCCCATCAATACACCGTTCATGGAGGATGGGTGCATCCTCGTTTCGATGCCGGGCGTAGCTCGGTCTTTATCCGACAGCATCTCCGAATTCGTCAGTGTATTTATTTAATTCTGGTAAACGCAAACGGGATACCATTGTTGTAATACTGCGAACTAACTATTAACGTATGAAGCCTTTTAGAGAGCTTCAGCGGTCGAAATGCAACAGTTCATGACTCTTTAAGTCTGCTGCTTTGTGGAGACCAGGAATGGCTGCTCTGCACCGCTCAGTCAGCGGCTGCATCCTGAGGCATCTTTCACCTGGTTTCTGTGAATGGAAATTGCTTAAACAGGACCATAGTCGACTTGCGTGTGTCGTTGAACGAGTATAACCGTGGCGATTAGGCAGGTTCGGAGGTTCGGCGCGCAGCAGTTGCTCATGATGTCATCACGGGCCGCCCCGAGACACCGAAACCCACATGCATCACAATAACTACATGATATAATAAATCACCTCTAAGCATTAATAGTCTACCTATGCGATCAAATTCCTCTGAAGCGACTCAAATTGATGTGGCAAGCGTATAAACGTTACCCACGTCCCTAACCTTCCCTTCAATCCGCCGCTCTCCACCACCCGATCTTCTTGCACTCATGCTCTTGTCTCCTCCTCCCCATAATACCCATCCGCAATCCCTTCACCCCTCCATATCCAACATGATCAACCTAAAGTCCTCCAGCCCTGCCAAACGATGCCCCTCCACATTCTCCTTGTACTCCTTACTCTCAACCATCGTCTTGAATCCCTCAAGATTATCATATCTCACAATATGCACAACGTCCCACTTCTCGTTTCCTGGTGCCACGACTTCAGCAATGACTTTGCTGGTGAAGTGGATCCCGGCATTCGGGGGCAAGACACTCTGGATAGCGGCCCGGTAGCGCGCGAGTGCTTCGCGGCCAGTGCAGGGCGAGGGAGACATGTGTGCGTGCTCGGGGGCGTAGATGGCGGTGTCGCGGAAGCGCCAGAGGTTGAGCATGTAGATGGGCTTGTCGGCCGGATGGGTGGAAGTTGCGTGCGTAAGGGCGGTGGAGGAAATGGGTAGGCAGGGCATTTTGGTCGTGGGAGATAGTGGTTTGCTTGGGTATTGTGGTGAGTGCAAGTTGTTCCGCGTGTGATTATACTTCAAAGTTCTGGAGCTCGTTTTCTCGTCGTCTGGCTGGGTTTATGGGGAGTTTGAGTCCTTTGCTTTATATCTTCTCACTGACTCTCAGTGCGGAGTCACTCCAGCTGCCGTGAGCCACTGCGGAGGAAACGTAACACCCAAAGTCCGCCCGAAGGCGGCACCGAAACACATGAAACGCAAAATGAGCGGTGTACATATGAGGTAGGCCATCGTCCTTACAGGGCCCTTGAGCAAGGCAGCATCGCGTAGTCAGCATGAGACGATGCTCGGTCGCTAGAGAGTTGAGGTGGGGGAAAGGGCGGAGCTCCGCTGACTAGACTAAATCGTATATGCAGGCATAAGCGAACGGCCCTCAACCATTACGGCATCCGATCGTAAGGCTAGCCAGTAGGATTATCATCCGAGGAAGCAAGTACACGTGGGGTTAGCGGCGGAGTGAGTCAATGAACAATAGTGGTGTGCTGCATTAAAGTGTAAGACTCTGTTCCAAGTCTTGCCGCGGCGGAGGCGGAGTGAAATGGACTTATTTCCAGCTACGTCTCACGCTCGCATTCCATGTGCCACTATCCATGCACCCGAAAAACGACCTTTGCGTTCTACGGCAATTCTATTCCGACCTGCCCTAGCTTAGTCTATATTTCCAACTCTACAACAACGGCACAAACTCAAACTAGTCCTTCACCAGCCCCCACAGAACCCGCATCAATTCTGCTACCTGGGGCCTCACCTCCTTCTTCTTTACCAGACATAGATCTAGCACCGCCCTCAAGTGCTCGGAATGCTTCCACACTCCTGCAGCGACTTCTTCCTCGAGCACTTGCAGCCCACACAGCTTTTCATGCATGGGCGGCGGCAATATAGTCCTATAGCAAAGACACCACACGACAAGCCCGATTTGATAGATGTCACTCCTTGGTCCATGGCGATCTTCTTCCGGTGTCGTGAAGCGTTCATCTTGGTCGGGGAGGTCATACACCGTACGACCTGAGGTGCTGAATTGTCGCACTTGAAGGGCGCAGCCAAAGTCGCCGAGGACGATGGAGGGATAAGTATTTTCTTCGCTACTGGGCGATAGGAAGGTGTTGGAAGGTATGATATCCCGGTGTACGATAGTATCCTAGCGCTCAGATGCGCCGGGCGAGGACTTTCCAAAATACGGTCCGTTATGGCAGTAGTACAACGCGTATGTGAGGGAGAACAAAACCTTCCAGATGAAAGCTTCTAGTAGGAACTTCTCGTGCTGCTGATACCGCCTAATTAGGTCCTTTAAGGTACTACTAGCGAAGTACAATAGGTAGATATAGTTAGTATTAAGAGAAATAGTATTATTCTACTTTTACTTACTACTAGGACTAACTTCCTTAGTAGTAATTTTATAGTTATATATATACGTAATATTAGAATAATTCTATAGACGCTTTAGAATATTAACTTCTGAGACCTTATTACTAGGCTTAAGATATTTATAGACTAATGTTTTACCTGTCTTGACATGCTTGACGAGGCTGATGCCAAAGTTGAAGTATCCGCCTAGGGAGCCGAGATTGCGAATGTGAGAATAGTCGCTGGGGTATGTTGCAGCTCTGGATGAATGATCCTCTTCTCTCGTAGGGTGTTCGGTGGGAGGTGGGGGCTTGGAGTATTTTGCGAGCCAGCGTAGCTTAGCCTCCAGTTCTGTTGAGCCTATGGAAGACTGCTGCTTCATGGCAGGAGTGGCTTCGTCCATATCTGTAGTATAACAATCTGGACAGGGAAATGAATGCAGCAGATTTTCGCTTCTGTGTGGCGGTGGCCCGTGCATCCCGCCGCGAGTCACAGGCTCGTAGGTTCTCCTTTCGCACGAAGTGTCTCAAGGAGAGCATACTAACGTCTACAGGCTTGATGACTTGCTTGGTGACTAGCTCGACCCCTCAGTGCCGGATCAGTATCACACATAGTATTACTAAGCAGCCAAACTCTAAGTGGCATAGTAGGACTTGCTCCTGCCTCAGAAAATAATCATCTGTCCCCTTGTCCATGTATGATGTTTTGCAGTGAACAAGTAACAGGGTCCCCGTGAACACGGATCGTTGATCGAAACACGAAGGTGTCGAAAGCCTGGGCCTAATCACAACCTTGGTACCGTTGTCCCACCCAGCCCCACCGGATTTATTAACTCATCGGTTTTGTACCACGCTCCGAACCATCATCGCACCACCATATAATAAGAAGTTTGCCGCCCCAATTCCACAGTCATGCCCATTATGTCTCAAATTCAATCCCCATTCTTCCGCCTCCCCCGGGAGATTAGGGATGTTGTTGTTGGGGTTTGTTAAGATCCTGCCCGATAACGTCGTGTCTGATGAACTCTTGGTTACTGAGAGTGTATTAGCTTGAGGCTCTTTAGTTAATTCTTAGGGCGAAGTATGTTGCGACGGTTAACGAGGTAATAAAGAGTAGTTTCTAACTAAATAATAGCTATTAACTAAAGAGAGTAATTACGAGGTATCTAAGAAATATATTATAATCTATTATATACCTAAGAGAGCTTTTCTTACTTTTTTTTTATTTAGAGATTATAGAGATTCTTCTACTCTCGCGATTCTTCTAATCTCTTAGAAGTACAGAGTTATATAGAGCGCTAAGGCTATATTACTTACTAAGTAAAGTACTCTATTATAGTTTATAGCTATAAGAGAGTATTACTTCTTTAGTATAGTAAAGCTTCTTTAGAGCCGTAATATTATCCCCCCTCTCTAATAACTTCGTCCTTAAAGTTCTAATATACCTAAGGCTCCTCTCTCTAATAGTATATAATATTATTTAAATTTATTAGCGTTTATTAATACCTTTAGTAATATTATACCTATAGCTTATTATAATTATTATAAGGTATAGTTAGTATATAAGGTATACGTCTATTTTAGTTATTATTCTAAGTATAATTAAAAAAATCTAAAGTCCTATAATATTTAAATTTCTAAGAGTAAGTAAGTAGTAATTTATAAAGAGAAAGAGCGTCTTTAGACTTATCTTATTATAATTAAGAAAGAGAAGGTCGAAATTAAAAAGACTTTATATAATAACGCTAAGCGCGTAGTAGAAGCTATTTTAATAGAAGACGCCTCTTTATAACTTTTAAAAGAATAAGAGGTAACGCTTACTATTATTAATAGCTTAGCTCTTTTACTTTTTACTTAGAGTACTATAGATAGTTTATCTAATATTATTTAGAACGCGGAGGCTTTTTCTTTTCTATCTTTATCTTAGATAAAAAGATTTATTTATTAGATTTATCTTAATTCCTTTATTAGGTTATTCTAGTATATAGGTAGATATAGTATCTTTTCTAGAATCTATTAAGTAACTACTTATAGTTCTATAGATTAGCCTTAAGTTTTTAGGTATTTTTACTTTCTAAGTAGCTCTTCTACTTAACTAACTACTTCTAGTAGAACTCGTTATCTTAGAATTCCCTTTATCTAAACTCTTAGTAGCTTCGTAATATCTTTATCTTAAACTTATTATCCTCTTTAGTTACGTAATAAAACTTAGTTTAGATAAGTATCTTTAAATCTACTAGTTTTAGTAGAGATATATAGAATATAGAATATATTCTAGCGTCGTTAGATAGTTTAAGTTAATAATTTACTAGGCTAATTTACTTAGAAATTAAAAATAGTCTAATCTTAACTTAATCTAGTCTCTTACTTAGTTAAGTTATCTGTAAGTTTTTTATAAGAAGATACGCTTTATCCTTTTTTCTTAGCTAAGGTACCGTTTTCCTTTTCTAGTTAATATATAAAATACTTTTACGTTATACTATTTCTAGATATTATTTTATTCTTTTATAAGTTCTCTGTAACTTTTCTACGTCTTTTATTACTATTTCTATTTTAATACTTAGCAGCGTAGTTTTAAAGAGATTTAGATATCTTTTATAGTTCGCGTAGAATAGTATTTCTTTTATTACTTCTAATATTTTATTATTATACGCTAGTTATGCTATAAGTAGTAGTAAAACCTAATTATTCTATTATTTATTACTATATATTCTTAGATAAGTTTTTATAGTTTTATTAGTTCTTTCTATCTATCCGTTTATTTATAAATAATAGGCTGTTAACAATTTCTATTTTATGCCTAACTATACTAGTAGCGTCGTCTAATAGTTAGATATAAAGAGCTTATCTCTATTATTAATAATTAACCTTAGTATTCCGTATTACTGTACTAGTCAGTCTACTAGAATGTGTTCTAACTATTTCGCGGTATAGTTATTCCTAAAAGGTACTATAATAGCGTATTTAGTAAATTAGTCTATAATTACTAATATAGTATTATACCTTATTCTAGTAGTAGGGTTTATTAACTTAAGTAGTTCTATTATAAAGTTTATCGTAACGTTAGTCTATAGTTTACTTAGTAGTTTAATAAGTTATATTTCCTTATACTGCGTGTAGTTATTATATTTATTCCTTTAGTATTCCGCGTATTTACTAATAAAGCGCGTAACTTTGCCTTTTATCTCTATAAAGATATAGTACTATTAGATTAGTTCTATTATTTAAGTAATCTCTAGATATCTATATAACAGGTCGTTATAGTACTATCTTATAATTATATTCTACAGTTTCTTTAGTACTATATTTATAATTTATAGTAGTAAGTTAATTTATCTTATAGGTTCTAGTATACTGTTCTAATTTTATCTTAGTATAGTAGTATTAGTTTCTGTTTTTTCTTCTACTATATTACTTCTTCTATTAAGTACGTTAGCTTATCTATTTTCTTATTCTAGTTAGTAGAGAATTTTAAACTTATACTATCTTAGCTATTCCGCCTATCTAACGTATTATCTTATTAGTTTCTTTATAGTCGTAAAATAGGTAAGGTTCTTATAATCTATTAGAATAGTAAGTTCTAAGTAGCTTAGTATATATACTCTCTAATATTTAAGTATATTTATAATTACTATAAGTTCCTTATTATATATATTATACTATTCCTCTAGTCCTAAGAATTTATGTAAATAGTAAGTAATAAGGTATTATTACTCTTCTTTTTTTTAGCTAATATAAGCTCTTAAGGCTAGGTCTAATACGTTAGTTTTAATTTATATAAATTTATTAGATTAGAATATCGTAAGCGTTAGTAGCTTAATATATACCTACTTTAATATTTAAAATACTTCTTCTTATTCTTCTTTCTATATAAAGAGTATATCTTTTTATATAAGTTTTATAAGTAGTATAGTCTTCCTGCTATAGTTCTTAATAAACCTTTAGTTAAAGTTATAGAATCTAAGGAATTCTTATATTTCTTTAACTATTTTAGGTCTTAGCTATTCTTAAACTATTTTAATTTTATTAAGGCTTATCTTAACTCCTTTTATTCCTACTTAAAACTCTAGATATTCTACCTCTTATTTATAGAATTCGTATTTCTTTAGGTTAAGTTATAGGTTCGCTTTATTAAGATAAGTAAGTACTCTCTTATTATACTCTATATATTCCTTAAACGTTTCTAAGTATATAAGAATATCGTTAAAGTACGTAATTATAAAATTATCTAAGTATATTCTTAATACGTTATTAATTAGTGCCTAGAATGTTACTAGTATATTTATAAGTCTAAAAGGTATAACTATATACTTATAGTATCTATATTAGATTCTAAAGGCTATTTTCTATTTATTATCTTTCTTAATTTAATATAAGTAGTATTCTTTTTAGAGATTAAGTACTATAAAATATTTTACTTTACTAAGGCAGTCCTATAGCTTATCTATATTAGATAATAAGTATTAGTTTTTAATTATTATATTATTTAGTTTATAGTAGTTTATGTATAGCTATAGTTTTCTATCTTTCTTAGATATAAAGAGAATTAGATATCCTGCTAATAATTTAAATTTCTTAATAAATTCTTAATCTAGATTTTTCTTAATATATTCTTATACTTTCTAGAGTTCTTTTTCTGTAAGTCTATATATTAGCTTACTTATTAAGTATATCCCCTTCTTAAGATCTATCTAGTAATCTTAGAGCTAGTATTTTAGTAGTAAGTCTTCGTCTACTACTTCTTAGAAGAGGTAACTTTATACTTAGTATTTTCTAGATATTATTAATCTATTCTTCTAAGCTTTCTCTTTAGAGCTCTTAAGAGTTATATCTTCTCTTATTAATCTTCTCTTTTTATTTCTAACCTAGTTCTTATTTAGCGTTTAAGAGGTTAACCGCTAACTTTCTTTACGTATCTTATCTAAAGTAATATTACTTATTATCTTCTTATTTACTAGCTATTCTAGTTACTGTGTAGGCTTTATCCTATATATATATTTATAGTTCTTAAGTAAAAGCATTCTTTTTACCTAATTAATCTTTAGATTATACTTTCTTAGCTAAGGTAGTTCTAATACGATATTATAGATAGCTAGTTTAAAATAATTAAGTTTAATTCTTTTCTTATATACTCTTATATTTATACTAACGTTGCGTACTTTATAGATTATCTTAGATTATTCTAGTATAGATTACCTATTTATAATATAGAGTATATATAAGCGTAGTTTTCTTAATAGCTGTAACTCTGCTCTTATTACTACTTATTCTAAAACGTAGTTCTTCTATACTTTATAATCTAGTAATACTCTTATTTTATAGCTATTTAGTATAACTTTTAGTTTAATAAGTTCTTTAGAGTTTATAGCTGTAAGGCCTTTAGGTCTATAATTAAAGTAAGTTACTAGCCTAAAAAAGACTTTATTATATTAGTAAATCTATTCTTCTACTTTTATTTCTAGTATCTTTAGTATTTTAGATTTAGATATATCTACTATTTCCTTTAGTTATAGTTACTATTAAGTATTATCTATATTTATAGTATCTCTGTAGAGTTC
>JAFHBV010000623.1:0-30036 GCA_019022785.1 Pseudomonodictys pantanalensis
TTGCAGCTTACTGTGTTCTTTACTGTGTTCAGTGCTTGCGTCACCCGCAATATGGCACGCACAAACACCTTATACATACATAATTAACAATACTTTGGTCTGCTCCTCCAGCTGAGATAACATTTTCAGCCTCAAGCTTGGCTCCAGTTGTGCGTTTGTCTTGCAGCCACCCAACGCGCCACGATGCCGGCGAGTCTTATCTTGTCGCTTTGCTCAGTGATTTACGTGTCGTAGAGTGATAGGCATCATCTGCTGCTGTCTTATCGTAGCATATATCAAGTACTGTCACTTTACCCCAAGACAGTCTCCTAGAGTCCAGCCTCCCCTCTCCTCCCAGTCATGCTACAGCTCCCCCCTCTCCCGACATGCTCTACTCAAGACTGCCAAAGCCCCGGTGTACGAAACCGAGGATGCAATGTCTGTAATGCAAACCTAGCCACATGCGCCGAGCATCTCCTATCCACGTTCCACAAATGCATATCCGTAGTACGTAAAGTGACGATTCCTTGTCCCAACCTGACTTCATTTCCCCAACCAGGAAGCTAATCGTCCCAGCTCGGCGACTCAACACTGGCCACGCGCCGCTCCACCGAAATCGCCACTCTGCTCCCCCAAATCAACATGCCAGCCCTGCTCAAAGCCGCGTCTGCACTCAACAACAACGTCCCCTGCGTTGCCACCCCAGGATCAACATCCATGATGGGCTGCGACAACTACCACATCCACTTGACCTTCTCTTCCGGCGAAAAATGGCTCGTCCGAGTCCCTAACGTGGGAATCTCTAGCTTGCCGGACATCAACGTCGAGTACCTGTATGCATCAGAGTTCGCGACGCTGAAGTTCCTTGAGGGAACGAAGGTGCCAGCGCCACGAGCATTCGGGTATGATATAAAAAGCAATGCTAAAAACGAGGTGGGCGTTACGTATCTAATGATGGAATTCCTAGAGGGGAGGCCTTTTGATGTTCTCAGTGCGGGAGAGGAGACGAAGAAGAGGGTTATGGAAGGGTGGGCGGATGTGCTGGTGGAATTGAGTAGACATCCTGTGGGGAAGGCTTGTTCGTTGATACCCCCAGGCTTACAAGCATGCGATGGTCCCAAGGAATGCGATGTATCTCTGGGCAAGATTGCTATGCTCAGGCTGAAAGTGTCTGCTCCGTTTGGACCGTTTGGCACCGCGCAAGAGTACTTCAGTGAGGTGGCTAATGTCATGTTGGAGGCTATTAGTGTTCGGAAGATATGGTCGGAATTTGCTGTCGAGGCGTACCTCATGTATCTGATCGTGAGGGATAATTTACCAAAGCTTCTCCCAAGGCTAGGGTCTGAGGGGGTCGGAGCTGCGGGACGTTTTTACTTAACCCATATAGACGCGAAGGGCGACCATGTACTGCTTTCGCCAACCGGCGAGATTACTGGGATTATCGACTGGCAAGGCGCGCGCTTTACGCCGTTCCAGGAGGCATTTGGGCCGTCACTCTTCACTGCTGATATGCACGAGCTTTACTTTGGGAAGCCGGGAACATCGCAGGATGACCGATTATTGTCGCAGATATTTCGGAACAAAGGAGCCGGTGATTTGGCTGATGCGATGTTGGCGGGTGACGCAATTCGGAGATTGCACTTTGGGCTCGGGAGTGCGAAGTCGAGAGACGAGATGTGGGACTTCGTGAGGGGACTGTTGGAAGCTTTCGACGTTTACGACGGAAAAGGTCTGGACATGTGGGAAAAAAATGCGCTGAAGATTTACGAAGGCGACGCGGGATTAGAGGGGCTCTTGCATGCTAGGAAAACTGGGGCTTGAGGCAGGCAGGCGCATTCACTTTGATCATCGGTACCCAGAAGAAAAAAAGCGATAATAAACATGAAGAGAGGCTGAATCGAACCCATGGCATCTTGAAAAATGATCAAAAAGCAAAAAACATAGAAGCCGTAGTCAAAGTCTTCAGGAATAGAAAAGGAGCAACCTCAAGTCACAACTTGGATCGAGACCTTACTCATTTGACCATAAGCTTCTATGTGAGGATTTTGAGTTTAATTAAATATATACGAAACATAATCAATATGAGAGCAGATTTCTGTCATTCGTTTCTCGTGTGCCATGACTTGCAAATTTGGTCGTTTGCACGTTGGCAGGTGAATGAATGCGAGCAAACAAAGTGAACGCGCTAGGCTGAAAGAAGGGTAGCGGCCCACAATGGTAAGTACACCACGCAGCAACTTCTTGACCAACCTCCCTCAACGTATATTAATTCGCTGTACTTCCCAGAATGCACAATTTCAATGTATGAGATATGAAAGAGGCGTAACCGACCTGTTAGCACAGTTGGGCGTTCCCGAACTGCCTAAGGCTACGGCTCGACACGCTCGCTTAAAGCCTACCCAGAAAGTCGAGACGTATAGGTACGGAAAACGACTCTGCCAATACTAGCGTACATACTCCATGCTTACAGGCATGCTGCAGGAATACTGCGGCTGAGGGTAACCTAAGGCAGTTCACGTTGATCGCCGCTTCCCCGCCTTCCGAGCTTGTTGAATCAAGCTTCTCGCCTCAGCCCGGTACCAACACCTCATGACCAACGCTTGTTAAATCTACTGTAAAAAGTCATTCCCAATGCATTTGAATCGTTATGTTCTTGCTGTTGGCATCTGCCGTTCTTCTTCGATATCTACAGCTTCCAATGATCCCTGGGCCTCTGCCGTAGGTTAGACCAGGAGGCAAGATGCTCCCTTCAGGTTGAGCAAGGCTGCTGCTCTTGGACATTGTTACTTCCTATTTAGGTATCATGACTCGAGGAGACACAGTACCGTGATCCTAGGCAGACGAGATCTGTGCGCTTGAGCGAATGCTGCTGACCGGCTCCGCATCTAGCGACCAGCATCGCCTCAAAGTATCATATACGGATCTCATCTAATTATATCCTTACCAGCTTGGCCCCGAGTATGGCGGCTACTTAAGGCTGTGTACGTTCATTAAACTGTGTGATCGCATACTGCTTCTACCCTCCCAAGTGCTCACACTCACAACAGCCGCCATGGCCCCAGAAGTCCGCGTCTCCCGTTCCCCAAAGATCTCCACAACTTCTTGCCAACGCCTTGTCTACGAAGACCTGCATCTCAAGCGCGGCACTGGCACCCTCATCTTCCAAACCGACATCACGCACCCCAAAATCCAACAAATCGTCACTGGCCACGTCGTGAACAATGTCCCACTCCTCCCCTCCTCTCTGTACGCCGACATGGCCATGACAGCAGCATCCTACCTGCACCAGACCCTCGCCCCGTCAGCTCCTGAACCCGGCCTCAACGTCTGCGCAATGGAGGTCCACAAACCAGTCATAGCTCAGCTTCCCCCACCCGCCGACGGCCAACACATCCAAATGGAAGCCCACGCCTCCCTCGCAACAAACGAAGTCACGGTCGAATTTCGCAGCGTCACCTGGGACGGTACACCCATCCAATCGCACGGCCACGGCCTCGTCAAGTACGAAGACGCCAGCGAGTGGATCGCCGAATGGCAGCGCACGCAATACATGGTCGAGACCCAGATCAACTTGCTCGAGTCGCGGGTCACCACCGGGCACGCGCACAAATTCCTCCGCGGCCTTGCGTATAAACTATTCCAAGCCTTTGTGCACTACGGGCCGAAGTATCAGGGTATGGAATCGGTCATTCTGGACAACGAAGATACCGCTGCCGTAGCGAGGGTGCACTTCCAAGCTAGTGACGCGGATGGCGAGTTCTTCTGCTCACCATATTATATTGACAATCTGTGTCATTTGTCGGGATTTATTGCAAATGCGAGTGATAGGTATAATGCGGATATGACATACATTTCGCATGGATGGCAGAGCTTCAAGGTGCCGAAGCCGAGAGAGATCAGCGCCGGGAAGGAGTATACCTGTTATGTGAAGATGGTGATGTTGCCGGCGAATGTGACGCAAGGGGACGTGTACGTGTTTGAGGGCGGGGAGGTGGTGGGTGTGTTTTATGGGTGTAAGTTTCAGGGGATTCCGAAGAGGGCGATGGATGTGTTGCTTTCAGCTGGGACCAAGAAGAAAGCGACTGTGAAGGCGTAGAAGGGACGTCATGAAGTAACACCTGAGTGCGATAGCATACAGCCGATGAGATGAATTAGGAATACGGACATCTTTCAACCCGAAGTACGATGTCTTCTGGTTGTCGATCGTCCCGTCTAATGACCGATCGCTTTACCAAAGAACCTGATACATTTTGCGAAGAATCTGACAGCAACTCATCTCAGAAGCCTTCCGCCTCCCAATTCTTGCACAAGGCCACCCAGTCGTTAATCTCCTCTGGGGTTACGTCTGGTTCAGGCAACATGGCTGCACGGAAACCAGCTTCGTCAAATTCCCCTATCAGATAGCCACAAACATTTGCATGGGCATTCCTACTCTATCGGACCCTCGATGTCCGGCGCATGTCCGTCGACCAGTTGCTGCCATAGCTTTCCGGGATCGGTAATGGAATCGAATGGAAGATTCCATGCAGCCAAGTGCCGTAGCAAGCCCACGCTGTACGTTTTGCCAACGGTATGCGCACGTGAAAAGATGGTGAGGTCTCTGGATGACTCGTGCAGAAATTGTGGAGCCAGCTGACAGCAGACATGAAGCGCCCGAAATTATCCAAAGCCCTCCAGGAGTCCAATTGTACCTCGATAACCATAGCCTTGGCCCGGCTCTGGTAGTAGGGGGAACATTCATGCTCCAGGAATCAGCGGAAAACGTGGTAACCTTTAACGTGGTGTAGCCTTCGGGATGTGCGAAAGACGAGCGGATTGAATTTGAGAACAAGGCCCTTGGTCTCGCCTTGCAGTTGACGGCAGACGTACCTAATCGAGTTCGGTTCACTTGCACGGCCGTTGTCGGTGGTGTAGAACTTTCCAGTGGCAACGCCGTTCCGTACCGCGAAGATATCTTCCTTTTGGAGTCCGTTTTTGTAGGTCAAAGCGTATTCGTAGATCATGTCTCGTAGTTCTCGCGGCAGCGCGAGAAGGCGAAACCCGGCGGCGAGACCTTGGAGTGCCGGAAGGGCAGGCATTTTGTATCGATCGTTGCGAGGGACGTGAAAGCGGATTGCTATTTTCGTGTGAGTACAGGCTGTGTGGACCATTGTTGTGAGTGACTTACTTCCAATGTGTAGCGATGGTGTTGTGTTGACGACGGAGAGCGTGAGAAGTGGACTATTTGAGTTAAACAGATCGCTAGAAGAAAGCAGGATCAGCCCAGGCTCAGGACTGTGCGGTGAGTGAGAGGAAGGAGCAACTTGAGAAACGGCAGTACGCACTCGCCCGATCAGTTACATCAAGCACAGGAGGCAGGCGCCTAGGATAAAAAAATCCTTGAATCGGTCAGGAGACCCTGAGTATATCACGGTGTTGCAAATTCCCATTTGCCTATCCTAATCTCTTCAAAAACCTTCTTCCTGCCATCTCTTGAGCTCGGCGATCCGATCTTCCACCGCTTGTTCGCTGACTGAGAAAGGTTCCGGCCACGGCCATATATACCCCACAGATAGAACCTCACGACAGCGAGCCTCGTAGAAGCCTGACATGCGAACGCGAGCATTGGTAGGAAGACTACTCTGCAGCTCATCGAGGCCTCTTCGTAAGTTCGAAACAAACTCGTACGATGAGCAGAAGCCTGGCGGGTCCTCGGCATGGGGGTGAATGAATGCATGGAACATGGAACTTGTCATGATATACGCCATTGGGCCGGGCTTGGTACCGATCTGTATGGTAATCGATCTTTCTGGTTTTCTGTGGCAGGGGTCATGGGACCATCGGTCGTCCACGAATCGCTTTGCGGGGCAAGCAGCTCTGGGTGCTCTCAGCCCGAGGCCGTTTGTAAAAATGCTAACAAAACGTGTATTTCTCACCATTTCCCCTTCCTTCCACAATGGTGCCTTTCCCTCATCTGCGTGACAATACTCAGCACCCTTCCTCAAACAACCTCATAGCTTCCTTCCGCTTCGCAGAATCTATCCTACGCTTCGGCTTAACAGCAGTAAGCGTGACCCTCAAATTATCCAGCACCGGCATTCCCGTCTTGTTCACGCAGTACTTCGTCCTCCAAACCCTCGCCCGCTTGTGAATCAGCATCCTCGCACGTGAGTGATAAACATCCTTCGCCCTATCGACGTAGTTTTCGTCGCGGAACGCAACCCTCACAGCAGCATGATCCATCAGCATAGACCGTGATGGCTGATTTTCCGTCTCGGGTCGATGCGCAGAGTAGCGCACAACAACGGTAGCTTTAGGGTGCTGAGCACAAAAGTCATAGATTTTCGTGTGCGTAATCCTAGCGAAGAGAAGCCCGATATTCCGGAGCGTCGTGTCGAGCTCCTCCTCGTCGCCTTGTATGATGACGACCTTCCTCAGGCGATGCTGTATCGATGGATAGAGAGATATAGCCTCCTTGAAATGCTCGGTCGCCCAATCTCTGACGTCGGTTGTAAAAGTGACGGTGTTGCAGCGCACGACGAGGCGGCTGGTCTCTTGATGAAGCTGTTTGCAGACATATCGTAGCTGATTGGCTTCCGGTTTGTTGTCGTAATAACTGCCTTCTTTGATTCCCTGCCATACGACGAGGCGTGGGATAAATGGATTGTCGGCGTGAGAGCCCCAGAGTATGCCTTTTTCGTGCGATAGTGCGTACTCGAAAATTTTGTTTCGGAGCTCGGCCGGCAGGTCTAGGAGTAGGCAGCGCCGAGGAGGAGAGTCTAGGCCTATCACTGCCCCCAGGCTGGTGGATGAGAGGAGAGCTGATGTCCAACGGGACAAGAAAAAGTGGGCGGACTCCATGGTGAAGTCATGTAGATGGAATGGACGAAGTTGGAGCTTTAGGTCAGCGCACGGGCCAATGTTCCGCGAGCACCTTCCTCGAGAGCATTAAAGCAAGCATTCTTCGAGAGCATATCCACCAATTCTGTCATTGTACTGATGAGATTTGCTCATCGAGAAAGATCCTATACGGGTTACCATCCCCTTCCTATTGAAAGCCAAGCAATCGAAACACCTAGCACCGCAAAATCCAATTCCGAGACCGCCCCACAAACTATGATGACGTTTCGATAAATCCCAACCACCTCTTCCGGGAAGCTTAGGCGAACCTCCTACAAAACTTTCCTACAAGGTTCTCTAGAAGCTATCGATGTGTCTCAATACCCAAAATCCAACCACAATCCTTTTCTTCAATCCATCCTCCTCCCCTTCGATCCCATGCCTTTGAACACCCCCCGACCGCCTTCCGTCATCCAGCTCAAATCAACCTCACACATTCAGCCCCTCACCTCAGCGAGTCATCCGCCTCATCACCGCCTCATCAACACGTCAGACACGGCGGCGCGAGAGCACATGATGCGTCTCAAAAACCAATTTCGAGGTGCCCGAGTGGAGCCTTTATACCTAGTCCGGCCATCTGCTAGCCTGATATGGCGTCACGATCCCTGACCGACCCACAACGCCCAGCGGAAGCATTGGCGTCAGAGTTTCGGGGACGAGGGGATACGCGACTTCAGCTCCACACCTGCACTGACGCCGTCTGAGTAATTTTCTGCTTTTCTTGGTGCGAGGGGGGCCAGAGAGTTTGTTCATCTACTTCTTGCTGCCGTTTTCCTCGAGTACATCCATGACTGCAAACTTCCTCGTTCACTTGCAGTGGTTTTCATCACAGGCAAAAGGCACAGCATATTCAGTGAAGCTCTCCATTCATCGTCACCTGGCTAATCTACTCCAGGCATCCTATCCGAAAGAACCGACCGCCTTCACATCTAGAAGATCAACCAGCGGCCCAAAGAGCCGTCTCGATCAACCCTCTCGTCGATTCCCTCGTGCCAGAACGTCCTTCGAGTCGAAGATGCCAAATGACCGACGCTACGCCCCGACCACACCCGCGAACAATTAGGGATTAGTCATTCACGTCCGAAGATACTCATTGACATCGTGAAGACCCCCAGAAACGACAAGAAAAAGGAAGACACCGAGTCCGAACCACCGAGTCCCGTCGTAAGGTTGAGCGTTCCGTCGTAAAGGAAGGAGAAACATGTGTCAGGAGGGAGAGAAGAAGCCGCCAGTATGGTATGGGCAAAGGAAAGAGACATGGTAGGTTCGTGGAATGTGTGCGTGGAATGTACAAAGGAGGCGAGCCGCAGAGTCGACTTTTTATCCAAAAGCCGACTCGCAGGACCGGGCGGCGTCGAGGTGCTCGACTACACCCTGCGCCGCCCTTGCTCAACACCACCCCCGAATTAAAGAAGCAAATGAAAAGAGAAGGTTCCAGTCGTGTCGTCGTGAGCCCAGCCAAAGGCTCAAGATGGAAGAAAATGAAGAAGAAGAAAATGAAATTAAGTCAAACGGCCATCCTCGATGCACACTCAAGTATAATCCCCGAAGAAAGGTAAACACACCAAATGTGAGGAGGCCGGCAAAGTGTAGAAGGTAAAGTATGGACATAGGAGATACTTTTCAGATGGCAGGGCATAAGCCAATGCTCGATGCAGGAGGCGGCGCTCTGGGGCGGCCGATGCTAACGCCGATGGATGCTGCAAGACCCGACACAGTCGGTCAACTGTGGTTTGGAAGAAGTGTCAAGCGCTTAATGATGGGCCAGGTGCGCAGGGTCGCTTGGCAGGCCAGCGAAGCGCTGCTCAAATGATGCCGGGGGCTCGAAGCTGTGCGAGATCGCAGCCCGCGGGAAAGTATTGCTTGGACGAC
This sequence comes from Pseudomonodictys pantanalensis, assembly GCA_019022785.1. Lineage (NCBI taxonomy): Eukaryota > Fungi > Ascomycota > Dothideomycetes > Pleosporales > Parabambusicolaceae > Pseudomonodictys > Pseudomonodictys pantanalensis. The sequence continues at coordinate 8,731 of JAFHBV010000623.1, forward strand.
CACCGAATGGGGAGCCAAGGCGGACAGTCGCTTGCCCGTGCATCTCGAGATCTCCAAAGGCCTGTTGGCTGCCCGCAGGTGGCATTGTTGGACTAGCGTCAACGAAAGGATCGGCCTCGGTTGGTCCGTTTGGAAGTGGTAGCCGACGAGCTCCTTCGACCATATCCCCTAGACTGAATCCGCGACTACGCACACGGCGATGGCTGGACTCGGCTGGAGCGCCGAAGATCTCGTTGACGAAGCTGTTGCCGCGGTTGCGAGCCTGTTCCTCGAAATTGTGAAGCGCACGTCGCTTGAACGGACGCGAGATAGGGCGCGGTGCATGCAGCTGCAATGGTGAGCCCAACCGAGGCGGGCGAGCGGACGGCGCATGCCAGGTTTGGGCATTATGCTGATTGATGCTTGCATCGGTCATCTGGGACATGGCGTTGAACGAGGATCCAAGCATGCTGCCGAGACCAAGGCCAAGGCCAATGTGTAGGGACTGGGACTTCTGGTGAGCCGAAGATCGCGTTCCCGCGCGCTCCTGCTGAGTAGGTCGTGGTGTGGCATCACTTGCTAGCTGGGACAACGGATTGCCCGCCTGCATAGAGGCTGCGGTGCTTGTCGCGAGCGAAACATTCATATCGCGGGTAGAAAAGCTGGATGATTGCAGAGGGAACGGAGACGATAGAGGCCGAGTTTCGGAAGAGCCAGGTGACGAGGACTGGAATGGGGATGGAGATCGATGAAGCAAGCGTTGGTAATGAGCGGAAAGAGTTGGCTTCTGCTTGGCCAGGTCACGCAAGCGTTTGCGACATTGCTTCTCAGTGGGAAAGCGCGGGTAGGGCTTGTTTGAACCGGGTACGGGAGTGCTGCTGCCACTCTTGGTGGGCTTGATTGTATCCGGTGTGCCTGAGCGGGAACCGAAGCGAGAAGCGGAACGGATCCCAGAGGCTGTCGATGAGGCACGTCCGCCTTTCCAGGTCTTGCGGGCCATTCGAGCTACTCGGTGACAAACCCCATTCGGCGGGACAGTGCTGGGGAGAGCCTTGAAAGGCGTCACGGTAGGATCTTGTAGATATTTCATATAAGTCATCCACAAGTGGCGATCCATGTCCTCAGTGAAGTGTGCCCTCAGTTTCATCTTCTGCGGACGAGGTTGACGAGCGGCCAACGGCGAGCTTAACTGGGGAAACTTGGTCTCCGGGGAAGTAAACAGAAACGGATCAACCATCTCTTCCTCGGGACTTGTGCAGCTACCGCCTAGAGAGGGAAATGATTCCAGACTGCCCCTCGAGGACACAGACGAGTCTGAGAAACCGGCGGAGGATGTTGGCCTGCTAGAAGTATCGCTCTGGCTGGCACGGTCAATGTCGCCCCAGTGCTGTGGTCCTTCGAAACCACCAATGATCCTCATCTGTGCCACTGGAGTCTTTGGAGGTGACAACATTCGGCTGAAGGCGACTGCGGGTGCCAGATAGTCGCTGTCAACCGCAGGCTGCAGGGTGGGAAGGTCCATGGAAGCATCGGAGTGAAGCTCCGGACCCTCTATGCTCGGAATGAGCTGGTCAGCGATCGGGTCGTGAAGCTGAATGATATTCGGGTTGGCAGCGAACGTAGTGCGGCGTCGGCGGACCTTCAGCACCTGCCGGGGTGGAGGCGGAGGCTGTAGCTCCTCTGGTTGAACCTCTGGCTCGGGGGTTCGGGGCGTTTGGCCTTCTTGGTAGTGGAACATGAAGTTCCGGGGGAGAGTGATGGACAGATGGGGGCGTTCGGAATCCATGACTGCGATGGGCAATTTTATCGTGGGACCCGCAGAGTGGATAGTCTAGTCGTTCTGATTGGATCCAAGGGCTTGTTCCAACAAACTGCAAGGAGGCTAGGAGTATGGTAGAGCCGAGTACCGCTATTTCTCGGGTTGTTGTTCGGAGTCGAGTATGCAGGGTGGTGTCGACGTGTCGACGGGCGCCAACAGCAGTTTGCAAGCTGCGAACGCGACTATGCAGCCGCACCTCGGGTTACACGAGGCGTTGTACCCTTTGTTCGGCGGATATAGCAGTCGCCAGGCGTCGCGCACGATCCGCTGTCGTCAAGGCGTGGTCGCAACGGGTGCGCAGGCAAGGAAAAGTCGTGAAAGGGCCTGTCGAGGCTCGGCGCGTAGCTGTGGCGGCAACCAAGCGGGCCGCAAGGCGAAGAAAGCGCAAGGGGAGAAGTTCAAGGACGAGCAGCAAAGCCCTGGTCAAGAGGGCCAGTTGCGCGCAGCCGCGAATCGATTGTGTCGACGAGTCGGGGCCCGTTCGTGGTGGAGAGGGCGGGCAAAAGTTGGCAGACAGCGCGGGTCGATGCGACGGGCGACAGCTTCGTTACTGGCGGTCCATGGGCGGGCGCAATGGGGAGACAGACTCGGGAGACGCAAGGAAAGTGGTGCAGGCGGCGTGCGAGCGCGGTCTTCAGGGCATGGCGAAGGCGAAAGGGCGGGTGGTGGTGGTGGTGGTGATCGCGACGGGAGCGATGGGCGCGGGAAAGAGGTGAGCGGGTTGGGCCTGCCCATCGGCCAGCGCTAACCGGTCCGCCAAGCCATCGTCGATAGGCAGGAGCGGAACAGGCGAAACTAGCCCGCTGCACACGCTCCCCGTCGAAAACTCTACTTTCTCCACCGCCAGCACCACGATGCATTCCATTCACGGCAACGCACTGCCCGATAGGTGCACATCGCCCCACGCACTACACTCTCGCAGCAACTCCAACACGATACCCCTCAGCAGCCTCCCAATCGCCGTCTGAAGCACAATCACTGGCTACGCCCCCGACGCGTCTGCTACGCGTCTCATTCACCGCGCTAGTACTGTTTGGGTGAACCGGGCCTTCCTTGCGCGTTCTCGTCGGCCCCTGCGTCAGCTGCACGGACAGCTGTCAAGACCACATTCTTTCACCCACGTCTCCGCTGCCACGCCATGCGGGCCACACTCCTCATGCGTTGCTCTTTGATTGTCGGGACGCTTTCATCTCAGCTACTGCACGCCGCAGCGACAGAGGCTGCTGGCCTGCAGAGGGTAGACCGCGGCCTTGCGGAAGCTTTGCCAGCGACAACACGTCCGTGACGCGCTGCGGAACCTGTCAAGCATCGTGATTCGCTGCCGCCCCTCAACACCACGCTCTGTGCGCGGCGTGCTTTTGTTCATCCTGCATCTCCTAGAGGCTCGATGCTTTCAATATTCCGCTGCAGGAATCGGCCTTTCTTCTGCAATCGACTGCTCGCTGCTAGCTGCAGCCTGACCCTTCCATCTGCTTGTGGAACGCCATCACCCACTGCCGTCATCTTTTGATATCTCGCTCCAGTCTGGTCCTCTCATTTTATTCCCTTTTCATCCACCCCGGTCGATCTCAGACGTTGACATCCCGCGGGCCGCCGAAAACGGTCTCTTGCTGCACCCCATCACGAACCAATATTTCCTTTTCCCCATCAGCTGTCTTATTAGGCAACGTGATGTGATTATTGCGCTAATGCTGACAACTGATTGGGCGAATTCCACTTTTATTAAAAAATGCACACCCTCGTCCTTGGCCTTAGTGGATGTGGGGTGTGTGGCATGCGGACGAGGCAGGACGCCGCTGGCTTCGGATCTCCGCCATTCAGTCACGAGCCGCTCAGCCTTTCGCGGCGACGCTGTGGTCTGCATCGTACCGCCGCCTGATTTCTCTTGTACAACGAGACGAGAAGCTCGACTGACGATGAGCCATATTGAGCGCACCGTAGTAATGCAAGTCGGACGAGCAGTCTGGGTTCTTACTCGCGAAATCATTCTCGTACTGTTGCCATTGGCCATCGAGCATGTGTCGCGCGGGTTCTGATACGCACCAGGGAGCATCTCCTTTCAGGCAGTAAAAACAATGTAAGACAGTCATTTTAACACAAAATCGGCAGGGACAGCAATTCGAACGCCTGCAAATGTATTGGTATATGTAAATCGAATCATGGCACGGAGAAGCCTCATAACAGTCATTGCCTCCCACAGTAGAGTACATGTACGCCCTTAATGAGGTACGTAATTTTCAAGCAACTTCAAGTCCTCCGTAAATCCAGCATCATCTACCTATCTAGCCAGTTGTCAAGTCCTCCCCTCCTACAACCCAAGGGCAGAGTTGAACGCATCAGCGGCAGCCTGTGCCTTCAGACCGTTCGCAGCGGCAGCGGCCGAATTGCAAGTATCGATCGCCGCAGCACCGACGTCACACTTGCTGCCTATCTGCGTGCAGATGAAGTTGGAGATGACAGCAATGTTCAGGGCCGAGCCGTGGTTGAAGGTGGCGAGATCAGCGGGCTCGAAAGCATCTTCCTTGCGGCCATCAGACGGGAGACCGAAGACGATGGTCGGGTTGCATGCGCCGAAAGCTCCAGCACGACCCTCTTTGGCAGCTTTGGCACCCTTGGCTTTTTTGGCCGGCGCAGGGGGTGCGGGAGCGGCAGCACAGGAGACGTTCGCAGCACCTGGGTCTTGTCAGATCCGCAATGAAATTATGGGAATATGGGCCTTACCAGCACCAGCGACAGCAGTTGCGTTTCCAGCAGCGGCCTGGAGCTGAGCACCAGAAGCGCCACCGGCATCGGCAACAGCCGCAAGGATTTCGTCCTCAGAGAGGTCATCCACACGGAGACCAAGAGTTTGAATGCATCCATTGTCGTCATTCTCGTCATCGCAGGTGTTACCCGCGGCAGTGGGGTCACCGATCTTTCCTGGCGCAAAGGTGGACGCCAGGTTAGCAAGAGTCGGGTCACCACCGATACCAGCGATCTGGCGGGCCAGCTCGGCAGCAATCTGCTTGTTGAGCTCCTGAGCGCCATCTCCTGCCGGGTCCTGGTGCTGCTGGAGAGCAGCTATCTCCGGGTTAACGGCCTTGAGCGACACGCAAGGGACAGACGCAAGACCGACTGAGCCAGTGTTGCGCTCCAGAGCACGGTAGATCAGAGCGTTTACCATGCCGTCAACGTTACCCGCCTCCTTAGCATTAGTGAAAGCCTGGTCGGCTACAGCTTGCTGAAGGCAGTCTATACCAAGTTAGCCATGTTCGACGATACTTCAAGAGCAACGTACCGGCGTCAGCAATGTTTCCGGCGCCCTCAGCGGCAGCCTTCGCACCGAGCAGACCGAAGACCGGATCCTGGATGTTGTCGGGGTTGTTGAGTTGTAGGACTTCATTCACGGCAATGTTGATGTTCCTGTGAGAATGTTCCTGGGGCACTTCACGCTTGGCAAGGTCACTCTGGCGGAGCACATTGACACCCGGGCGAGCAGAGACAGCCCCAATGAGAAGGGCGGAGACCAAAGAGTTCTTCATCTTGATAGGAATCGATCGGATACAGTCGTCAAGAGGGTGAAATGGGGGTAAATGAAGAAGAAAGAAGCAGTAATACAACAAAAAGGACCGGCCGAGATCGATTCTCCAGGAACGATTGTAGAAGTGAAGGAATGCGCGACAAGAAGCGACGACTTAACGAAAGACTTTGAAGAGAACTGAAATGCGATGATGAAGGCCATGGACCCACGGTAGCATTGTGTTTATATACAGCCAAAAATCGGCCGTTATGCTATGCTATTCTCGGCTTGACAGGTCCCTCATGGACGGCGTCTGCTGCACGTCACAAACCAGCACAGTGTTGCATAACGGCAGTCTCCTGAATGCATCCCGACTCACCACCACTACGTGATCGCCGCACGAGTTGTTAATCTTGCTGGCGGGAGCCGCTATACTGCTTCGAGCACGGAGTGAATGGTGCTGATTGGTCGAGGTGTGCCAAGCATGCTCGGGTCTAAGCTCAAACGCGGCCGAATGCTTGGAGACAACGTCTGCTTCAGGTGCGTCGAGCGAGACTTCCAATGACACGAACACCTTGACCATACCGGTGCATGCTAATGAGCTTCTGGGTTAAGGGCATGAGGATCGTGGCGTTGCCGCCGCCTTGGACAGCTGGCTATGTCGCAACTTGGTGAGCCATCGATGCCTGGTGTGCGGGCAGCCGCGGCGGAGTTGCTCGGCTACAAAAAGATTCTGGAACTCAAACATTGAAGAAACAAGCTCATCTTCTTCGCAGACCTCTTGATTCAATACCAATTTCCCATCCAGACATCCTGCAAATTCGAGCCGTGTCCTTCGAAGTGAGCGCGGTTACGATCCATCCAGGTCGTCCATGCACATGGACCCTTCAACACGGCCGCTTTCCTGACCAGCGTCTGCGTTCCTGCATCCCGGTTTGAGGTTTAATTGTCACCAATGCCTGGATGCCTGGCGATCCGCTGGCGCTGTTCATTGGCTGCCAAGGAACGCCACATTGTGGGGTGCGATCTCCCGCGACGATCGACCGGAAGGAACGAGGCGAAAGGATGACAGCGCTTGGCTCCGCGGCAAGTTTTTTCATCATCGTGTCTTTCTCGACTGACTCTATTTGAATTCCTTATCACTTTTCCATGCAGCAGAAGAAGCGCGACATCGGAATGTGGGGACGCTTTCCCGCTCGAGAGATTATGACGTTGCTAACACCAAGGAAGCATTGCGACGTCCTGCTACGGTATGCATTGAAAGTTAACGACGCTGACCAGCGGACTTGATCTTCACACGTTGACCGATGGCCGTACCTCAGCCTGATCCTCACATGGCGGCAGGTGAAGCACACTCGTGTCTGCTGCAATCCTCTTCTTCGGCTGACCAAAAGCCCGATATGACTGGATCAGGTTCCGCAAGATCTGCACAGCTTCCAGACCATATTCAAACAGCAAGGTTATATCACAAGTACCGGACGATCAGACCTTCCGGTACACATCCATCGTATTACCTCATTCAGCTTGACATGAAGCACAGGCCTATATTACCCGCACGTATACCCGACCACTCCCAAACGCACCACGTCTCGGCGAGCCGCTCGTGCATATGGGAAAGAACAGCCTCGATTTCAGGCACATGATCAGAGTCTGTCCGCGTTCGAGCCTTCTTTGGTTCTGGTGAAGGCTGAAGCTCACCACCCGGCCCCTGGTTTTGGCTCTGCGGCTGGTCCGGCAAACTCAATATCCTATCGAGGCTTCCCCACTCGCACCGAGAGCAATTCGCATCACGATAACCTCTCTAGCCATCTCTTAGCATAGCTCAGCGAAGGCCTCGATGATAAGAAGCCCATCGTCATTTCAGGATTAGGCCATCAACAGTCCTCCCTTCTAATATCTCGTCTCTTCCACAGGAAGTCCTCATCAAATCGAAACACTTCCTCCCTTTTACCCGGCAAATCGCAGGTTCCACCGCCGCTTAGCACAGCATTCCTTCATCCCCGATCCTATCATCCCTTCTGGTCAAGACGCGGAGCGGAGCGGAACACCCACTTTCGTCATGACTAAGCCAAGGGAAGTGAGAATTTCGAGTCCGTTTGATGTGCAGCATGTTGGTGGGGTGAGTGTCTCTGGTGTGACAATGTCTCTGGTTCCGATACAACGCACTCCTACTCTGGATTTCGAACCAGACGAGACACCACAATTCACCAACGCGGCACACGGGAACGTGGAGGTACCACGACGCTCCAATACTATAGCCAGTACATTCAGGCAACCCAGTCTTCGGCTCAAGACGTCGATCTCAAGACTCAGAGCGCGATCTAGCTCTAACTCGCCGGACACGTATCGCGAGAGGGAAAGAGATTCAAGTCATTCGACCGTGGAGTCGCATCACCCAAAAGAGATGCTGGGACAAAGTTTGAGGAAGAAGCCGAGCACTTCGAGGCTTTGGCAGAGAGTGAGGCACAACGCGCCATCGCCAGAGCCAATGAAAGAAGAGCCGGCGAAGAAATACGAGCCAGCGGAGGACGACACACCTCCCGAACCTCTAAAAAAGGACACCACAATCATCGAACGCAAACTCTCCATGAAATCCATATCCCGAAAAGCCCCGCCTCCTCCGTTACCACACTCGCATTCACACCCGCAAAGCCATCCAAAAGTCACCGCACCCGAGCAATCATACTCCCTCTTCCCGCGCCCAACCACATCAGCAGGCCCACCGCCACCGCCAATAAAGCCTCTCCTCGTGCGGCCTAAACGCGCGGACTCCGGAACGGCGATCGACTTTGACGATGTGCCCGTGGAGGAGCGACCTCTAGGCTTCAAGGAGATAATGGCAGTGTCCAGTGTGGCGGAGCGGCTGGCTCTATACAAGAAGACAAGGGAGTACTGGGCGAAGGCCGATCATGGGTTGGGGGATTGGTTGGGCAAGGCGGGTATGCAGAGGCCGCTTGCTTTCCAGGCTTAATTGCTCGCTTCTGCCTTCACAAAGGCGATGGAAACATCCACTCTGTTGATTCCTTCTTATTCGATCCAGCGAGACACGCTCGACGTCGCCTCGACGTCGCTTCGCTGAGCATCGTCCTCTTCACTTTTTTTCCTTCTTTGCATTCAACTTCTACTTCGATACCCGACAAGTTTTTCTTTCCATTCACCGACACAATATGCTATCAATACGCCATTGTAATACAGCGCCGGCCGCTAACGCTCTTGTAAATATACAGTTTGTAAACTTGGTCAATGGATATCTTGGGCAATCGGGAGTTGGTCCTGGTCTTCAGTCCTGTACTATATCCCGCCGTCACTGACGACAGCAAATTTCGATTCACCGTTCGAATTCAAGTATTGAATTTGCGTAGCGCCATCTTCATCCTGTACTTTGTGTTTCTTGCCTCCTCGATCTCCTCCATCAATGCGCTAACCACCGACCACCAGCCTAGAGAACCGCAGTACTCCACATGTGCACGTACATAATTGACCGCTATCTGGCAAAGAAATGCCGCAAGTTGAAATGCGGGAAAGACGCTGAGCCTACAAAGATTGCATGCGTGGCGGGAAATTGTCCTGATGAGTTGGAGAAGCGGCAGATACGGTAGCCATCCTTTCCCCGACCTAGTGACGCTGAAAGATGCTGAAAGGGTAACTCAACCGCTGGAGAGAGAGAGACTGATTTGCGAAATAGATGGCATCAAGGGCAATGTCCGCTACACAGGAACGCAGGCGAGAAGGAGAAGCCGAGGGGAGAGGAGGTTTGNNAGGGGAAGGTGAAAGGGAAGAATACGTGGAGGGGGGAGGACGAGCGGTGTGTTGTTATGTAGTTCGGTGAAGACATAGGGAATTAGGAAGGGTGTTAAGGGCTTCGAAGCACAGTATACTCCTACTTATGAACTTCAATCTGTCGTCCCGGAGGACTGAGAAACCGACTACCTTTCAATCTGGTACCCATTATTAAGACGTAGCTAAGCAGTGCCTCTCACAACCTTCTCGGTTCTTTCTGCCCCACCACTTCGTTTACCGCGAACCATCATATACCCTCATAAATCCACCCCATAAGTCGCCCAACCCAATAATTCGCATCGCCAATGCTACTAAGAACAGGTTCTTCCACCAAGGCACGTCCTATGACCGCCTCCACAATGTGCAAGGTTTCAGCTTTCACAAATCTTCCGTCAATCCCCAGAGGATAGATGCGGCAGTTCGGCGGATTCAAGCGCTCCTGTGAAATCACTTCGGGAGCCGCACCACTTCTTGGGGATCTGTCGATTCGTAGCTCGTCAGCCCAACTCACAACCTCGTCTCTCAGCTTTGATGAGGGTAGTCTTTCGGGTGTCCATTCCGGCTGCCGACAAGCAGCCTCTATACCAAGGCTCCTGATCAGCCCAGGAACGACACTAGGGTGAATCTTCGGGGTCAAATACCCCTTGTGGCATTGTATTTGGCTCGGCCAGATGGTGAGTTTCACTGATGTGCCTGGATTCGCAAAGCAAAAATCCATGGCATGGCGCAAACGGTGGGATTCGGCACGTACGGATAGCCGCACCTCTTCCATGGCGTTAGGGAACGTCATTGTCAGATAACGTAGATCCCCAATTTGGATATTGTCGGAACATAGCCCCAGATCGATCTCGACACAGCGTAGAGCCAGATGATTGGTTTCTCGGTGCAATTGCCTGCACACGAGGCGTAATTGGTTGATGGACTTGTTGAAGGTCCACAGAATGGTGTGTGCCAACGGCATGCCGTGTCGTTTTTGCCAGAGGTGGAAATTGCGAATACCGCGAGCTTCCCAGTATTCTGGTGTCTCATATGAAAGAGCTGGGCCTCCTCTGGTGAACTGGTAGATCCTAGGGTCGCTGAAAGCGAGTTCATAGATGTGGAGGCGTAGCTCGGTGGGGAGGCGGAAAAGGTGGCAGACACCGTTAGCGGATGGTATGCTCGGATCGGGTGCATTGGGTTTCATCATCGTAGCGAAGGAGATGTTCGAGTGTGATTCATTACGACCTAGAAGGTAGAGCATGATAGTGCAGACCACCTTGAGGCAGGGACCTGAGGCTTGACTGGGGTGGGTCGGGCGACAATGGAGGTGAACGTTTTCAATTCTCGTCAGGGTAGGAACTCCCAGAGTTCGTCGATTGCCTGACTTTCCGGCAATGCTAATATCGGCGGATGTTGTGGGTTGAAGCTCGCTCATATGATGAGGGTTGGCTGTGCCGCAAAACCAAACGAGCCCAGAAACGTCCTAGCGCATCCCAGGGGTCTTGGGTCGGCCTCGATGCCGTTTCAACATGCCTCCGTTCTCACTTGACGCTTGAGTAAGAGCAATTACCTCGCTACTCTTGAAGACAAAGATCGGGAAAGGCGCCATCAGTGATGGCCAACCAAATTCAACACTGGGAGACAGGGAAGCGGCGCTGTGCGCCTATTTCTGGAATAGGGCGTTGGCTTACCCAGTCGCTCGCAAGCTCACAGAGTGATTTCGCGGCCCAGCGTCCATGGATGGTCGTTGTCATTCTTACATTGTGCTAAAGCCTGTGGCACTCGCAGACGTAACGGCATCCTTCTCCCTCCTCTCTGCCCATCGATCTTGATCTTCCTCATGGATACCGACAAAGCCATCCAGTACAACCAACTCTTTCCAGCGGAGTTGCAAGAGCTCGTCCACCTACCCAGTTCTGTCACCTACGTGGATCGCGAAGCATCTTACTGGGCGGCAAACAATCCACTACAGCCTGCCTATATCGTCCAACCCCGCAATACCGAAGACGTCTCGCGCATCGTCAAGGTGCTTGCCAAGGCAGACTGCTTGGTTGCTCTTCGCAGTGGTGGCCACACTCAGTGGACAGGCTCCAACGACATTCATAATGGGGTCACCATAGATCTGGGCCGCATGGCTTCCGCCACATACGATCCGCAGTCCAAGCTCGCCTCAATCCAGCCCGGCCCACGATGGGGCGATGTCTACGAAGCGCTTCTGGAACACGGCGTCTGCGTCCCTGGTGGTCGCGATGGTAACGTTGGAATAGGCGGATTTCTGACAGGAGGTGGGAACTCGTACTATGCTGGTCTCTATGGATGGGCTACAGATAACGTCGCCAACTTCGAGGTTGTTCTTGCTAACGGTACCGTGGTGAATGTGAATGCTACATCGCACTCCGACCTCTTCAAGGCTCTCAAAGGGGGATCTGGGAACTTTGGTATTGTGACTCGCTTCGACATGTATACCTTTCCAGCAAAAGATGTCTGGGGTGGTATACGCGTCTCGGTCAGGGGCGAAGGGGACGCGCTTGCGCAGGCTATGGTTGACTTTACCGACAAGAATGAGAGGAACCCGGAAGCTGCACACATCATCAACTACACCTTCAACACCCGCTCCGGACCAGACGTTTTGGTCGCTCACGTTGTTATCAATACCAATGGAGTCGTCAATGCACCAGCCTTTGAAAAGATCTTGAAGATCCCAGCCATTATGGACGACGTCAAGAAAAGAAGCATGGCAGACATGGCAAACAGCTATCTACTTCCAAGTAACGAGCAGTGAGTTTGATCCTATCAGCCTTGTTTCTGCCCGTCAACTTCGGACTAACAAACCCAGCCAAGTCTGGTTCACTCTCACCTTCAAAAACAATGTGAGCATCATCAAAAAGGCTGGTATGATGCATGACGAGCTCGTAGAAGAGCTCAAACACGAGATGCCGGCGGGTAACTGGTCAACTCAATGTCTTTTCCAGCCTCTTCCCACACTCTTCACGGACCACTCGATTCGACGCGGGGGCAATGTACTAGGACTCGACAACGTCAACCAGAACGCGCTCTTGTGGCTGATTACTGGCTCTACAGAGACCACAGAACAGCACAAAGTCATGCGTAAGAAGTTGACATTATTCCACACTACTTTTGATGCATATGGAAAGTCGCTAGCTCTTGATGTCGCCTGGCAGTATCTGAACTACGTGGATCAGATACAGGATCCGTTCAAGAGCTACGGTCAGAAGAATGTCGACTTCATTCGCCAGGTTGCGGCGAAGTACGATCCATTACAAGTCTTTCAGAAGAAGATAGTGTCCGGTTGGAAGATCTCCAAGGTTGATGCATGAGAGGAGTAGTTCTCGAGATCTCGGTTTGAATGGCGCCCGAGTTCTCAGCTCATGCTCGCCCGTGTAAACTCAAGGAGACCAATGTGTCGAATATGATGTGCTATGCGCAGGACTACTTAGGCCTAGGTTGCAGGATAGTGAGCTTCGGAGAAAAGTTCCCCACCTCGACACTTGGTGACGCCAAGGCGCTAAACCTCACGCGGAGGGATCGGAATCCGACGATAATCAATGCCCCGAGGGGATCCTCATACTTACCGTCTCAGGAAAGTTGAATACCCACAACTTGGTGACTTTATAGCCATATTTCTGTTCACTCTAGATCTTTCTGCAGCTTGTACTCCCGACATGGGCCCTCTGGCGCGTGACTGCACCCTACATTTCTCGTCGGCTTTTCACAAAGGATATACATTCAATCCAGACTTCCTACAAGATCGTAGATTACCCAAACTTGAACAAAAGGCAGCCCCGATGCCACTCACAATCACAAAATAATATAGTCAACCTTTCCAAGCGTGCGAGCCCTAAGCCCGATGCCAGACACCCCTGTCGCTACCAGCACCCCTGTCATCTAGCCGAACATGCGATTCTCAAACACCATCTCACAATCCCATCCCACGTCATTCTTGCACCAAACAAACCTCCGCCTTTGCGTTTCCCATCACCAGCGCTGTGCAACGATGGAGCACATACATTCTTTCAAGCTTCCGGCCCACATACTACCTTTACATCGATTATGGCTTTTCCCACTCATCGCGGGCACGGCGTGGTTCGTCACGCTGGCTGCGATGCTGTTCACGTGGATTGGGAGAGGGTGTCCGAGGTATCCGGGGCAGAGGAATCCTTATGTTGCGTAAGTTGCGATTTTGCGATGCGTTTTGTGTTGAGGTGTGGTGTTGAGACGGTGTTCGTGTGAAGAGACAGCGTGACGCCTTGCTGAATGACAACTGCGTGCATTGGGTAGACATACCGCCCCCAACAACGGCGGAGTCAATATCGAGCACTCAATTTCTGACGCGCCATATAGATTCATATCCGACATAGCGGCCTTCCAGCTAAAGCCTCTCTTCCTGGTAGGCGGCATCACGACGGCCGTTAGCTTCATCGCTACACTCATCGCCGTGCACTTCTCCCGCTACGATCATCGAATGTATGGTATCGATGACAAAGCATGGAAGAAGTGGTGCTCTACGCTTGCCATGCTCAGTGGTCTAGTCGCTGGCATCGGCCTGATTTTGCTAGCTATCTTGGATACCTTCAGGTTCCATGAAGAGCACGCGGTACTGCTGCTTATCTGCTTCGTCGGACTGGTGTCGAGTATGGTCCTGACGACTGTGGTGTACTGGGACCAGGCGTGGAATCCATCGCCTTTCAGACGGCTACGGCTGTAGTAAGTCGCAGTTACCCTCTATTTGCGAAAATTCAAGTGTTGATCGTGCATTAGCTGCATCGTCAGCGCGTTGACAGTCTTTCTGGACTTTTGCGTAGGTGTATCGTTCTACGTCTTGATGCAGCTATACTTCTGGAAGGCGTCCGGGGTTTTGGAGTGGATCATGGCATTTACTGGCGCCGTATACCTTTGGGCCTTCGTTGGGTTCGTCAGTGTGCCAGAAGATGGTATCGACGAAGCGGAAAGGCAAGCGTTGCTCGAAGCCGCGGGCGAAGAGTAAGCTTCTCAAGTAGACTCGGGCTTGGATAGACGTACAGGACAGGTATTTTATCTAGATAGATCTACAGGCGTGGTTAACATATCAGCCTCGCTCGTGAGGTACAGTATTCATACACCACCAAATACCCCAGCGCCTTCCGCAATGCTGAATTTACTAGAAAGCCACCACCTCGCATACGCTAAGTGTAGAATGTACGTTTCCGCAGCACCAACGGATGCCTGTGTACACTCGGCATGAGCCCGAGCCCAATTGCCCTCCTTATCGCCTTCGCAATCTTCCTCTGGTTCTTCGGGCGTAATCCCGTATCCTTTGAGTGTTTTATCCGGCCCATTTCCGTCATGAATTCAGACATCATGGTGAAATTCTATGCCCCGTCAGTCCTGCTCCGATCCTCTGCGAATGCTTCCAAAGCAACCCACCTTGTACTCGTTGATGGGGTTGATGCCCAGGGTATCAAACACATCGCTCTGTGCCTGGCGCTTCCCCATCTTCCATTTCTTCTGCTCGGGTCCGGAGAGATCGTGGGGCGCGTAGACGTCGCCGGCCTGCCATTTGCGGTATATCTGCTTCTGATAGTCTGCTCGTTCCATGGACTCAACCAGCTGCCGTGCTGCGTCCTGCTTGCTAGGGAGGGACTGATCCGCCAGTCTCTGGGTCGTTTGGAAGTTTCCTGCTGGTTTCGATGCGTTGCCTCGTGATATGATCTTGAGGAGGCCTTCAGAGCTGGAGCCAGCTGGGCAAAGGGTTAGCAGGAACCGCGACTGGGGTGGAGCGCTACATACCATGGCTCCAACTGCTGGAGGAAAAGCATCTTGCGCATGCGCGGCTGCTGGCCGACGCAGAACGTAAGAATATTCGTGGCAGCGACATTGTATTGACTTTCAATGCATCCGTCCTCTCGTCGCGATGCGGCGCGGAGAAGAAGCTGCGCGCCGCTCCGACATTTTGCCGAAGGGCTTGGCCATTACGTCCATGACGGGCGGCGACTGCTGTCTGCATTTTCTGTCCATCCTGTGTGTCAAGTTTCCGTCGATTTTCTTCTCTGTCTATATTTTTGTCCCCGATGATTCACATGGAAGCTCTAATCAGCAGATAATTCCACCCCTTCGCCCTCAATTGCAGCGCCGCCGATTCGCCCCTCGAGGCCTTCGTCCACCGCCATGCCGTCCCATCTAACCCGCGTCGTTTTCCGCAGCATCATCGCCAACAGACCTTTTCTCTCCAGTGGCTGCTTGCGCCGATCAGTGCGGCCCCGAATCCCAATACAAAATGGCACTCGTGCAGTTCCAGCGACCCAACAGCGAACCTTCCTCGATATGTTCAAGCCTAAGAGGAAGGTGAGGCCCGCAGAGCTTCCACCGGGCTTGGAAATGTTGAGCGATCTGGCACATATGCAGCGTGAAGGCTTGCGGCTGCCTTTGGCTGAGGATGTGGCACGGGCATTGAAGGCTTTCTTCTCTCGAAGAGATGTCATCTATGAGGACTTCCATATCCGGGCTGCGCATAATGCTTTTCGCTTTCTGCTCGCAAATCAACCAGAGGATGCGCCGGCATGGGTGACAGAAGAGGGTCTGGATCAGATGTTTCGGAAGCTTCTGGCTGGACGACCGCAGTCTGGTGGAGAGGCGCATCTTGCTTTTGGGAAGGATATACATGCGGAGATCAAGAAGGCGATAGAGAGCTCGGAGAAAGACTCTAAACAGGCTGAGGGATCAAGTGAGCGAAAGACTCGAGGCCTCAGCAAGTACGAGACGGTGGAGCTGCCAAATCTCGTACGACTGCTCTCGATCTTTGGGGCAAGCCACGAGGCAAAAGATATTGTGCTGGAGACATATGCCAAGTCTCCCGAATCCCTGACTGTGCAAGAGAGCGAGGCAGTCCGGCTATCGTGGGAAGCTCTTCTGCGCGGCCTGGCTCAAGACGGCAACACGGAAGAGCTGCTCGAGGCTGCCCAAGTCATGCGTAAACAGTCCGTACCGTTCGGAGCTGCAATGCAGAATATTTTGGTCACGTATTTTGCAGAAAGGAAAGACTCGGAGCAGGCGAAAAGATGGTTAGCGCAGCCTTTGTCCAGCAGCGATGGGTCTGCAGCAGAGAAGCCACTTGGAGAGACCTACGCAGTGCTTCTGAAAGCTTGTGCATTAGGGGGTGATCTCGCTTTCGGGCAGCAAGTTGTCGCATCCTTGTTGAAAGAGATGCCGAACAAGAAGTCTTGGGATGCCATTTTCCTCTGGTCCGCTGCCATTGGCAAAGGCGTGGATGAAGTTGATCGGATGATGGGCGTAATGACTCGGCGAAGTAATGAAGCACGCAAGGCCAATCCATCGTTACCGCTCATCGAACCGGATATTGACACCATCAACACGTTAGTTGAATACTCGATGTCTAAGCAGGACTCGTATTCCGCTGAGCGCTATGTATCGCTCGGCGAGAAGCGTGGTATATCACCGAACGAAAGGACCTTTACTATGCAGATTGAATACCGCCTTTCGATCCAAGACATTGACGGAGCGCGAACTGCTTATTATGGCCTACAAGGCAATGTGGCAGGAGATGAGAACAGCGTGGCAGCGGTCAACAAATTGATTCGGGCCCTGTGCAAGTCGCATCAGCATCAGTTTGATGATATCATGGCTATCGTGGATGACATGCACGAGAAGAGGGCACGCCTACAACCAGAAACCGTGGCGGCGCTATGCGTACTGCATCTTCGTCGAGAAGAAATGCACGATGCCATGGACCTGCTCCAAGTCCACGCACACCATTTTTCGCCAGCTCAACGCATCGTCATCCGCAAGAGCCTTGCTGAGTTCATCTTGGATGGCAACACTAGCACCGCAGATGCATGGGACACATACCAAATGTTGCGCAATTCGTTTCCGGAGACACCGCGACCGGATCGCATCGCCATCATGAACGAATTCTTCGCCCGCAAGCGCTCGGATATGGCCTGCCACGTGTTCTTCCACATGCGCGATTCTTCCCACGAAGATATCTCAGCCACTAAGGAAGTTTACACTGACGCATTCGTCGGCTTTGCCCGCAACGCAGACGCCGAAAGCCTGGAGCTTGCGCACAACCAAATGAAACTCGACTTCAACATTGAAGTTGATACGCGGCTCAAGAACGCATTGATGCTTGCGTACTCCGCGATAGGCCAAAATCGGCAAGCTTTGGAAATCTGGGCCGAGATCGGAACATCTAAAGAAGGGCCAACATACAATAGCATTGCCATTGCCCTCAGGTCATGCGAGGGATTGCCGTTCGGAGATGACCACGCGATCGCCATCTGGGCCAGGCTGAAAGAAATGGACATTGATATCGACAAGCAGATCTTCACATGTTACTTGGGCGCACTGGCGCGCAATGCGCGGCACGACGAGGCTGTGGCTCTGGTGGAGTCGGCCGAGGAGTATGGCTTCACGCCAGACTTGTACATGTAAGTACTCGTGATTTGTAGGCCTTCGTCATGCTAAGAAGTCACAGACTCGGGAACTGGTTCAATGCGATCAACAATGCTCAACGCCAGGCCAAAGTCGAGGGATGGATCAAGAGACACTATCCCGCAGTGTGGACAGAGCTCGAAGCTTTGGGCTATTGGGTCACGATGGAAGGTTTCGGCTACCGCCAGTACAATATCAATCGGGACCTCGATCCATAAGATAGCTGAATGTACAAATCGGCTCGCGCAGGCAGCAGACTCGTGGTCTTGCTCACTTCTTCTGCCGGCGGAGTGAAGTGGTGTCGGTTGCTCTCGGGCCCGTTGAGGATCTTTCACTGCCATTGTGTAACGACTGCCCTCACGCACCGCCGCATTCCGCCCTGCTGATGCATAACTGGCACTTGTGTTGGTAGATTTCACAGCTGACCATGCGTGCCTCTCACCCGCTCGACTTGCCGAAGGTCGCGCTTTCTTCACTCACTTTGCCAAGCCCGCCACCACCCTCTCACTCTGTTTACGCCTCTTAAGGTTGGTCTGCGCCGCTTCCCTTTGAAAGTTTCTGATCCTCAACCACAATTTCCTCCCTCACAAAACGTTGGGGCTCCATCTACCAGGTTTGTTCGTGAACAGTCTCAGTGCTGTTGCTGAAACGCTAATGTTGTGCAGACAATTGACCGACTAGCATCGAAGTCATACCCAATCCACAATGCAATACGCCTTCCTCGTCGCTGCTCTAGCTGCCCTTGTAGGCGTAGCTTCCGGAGCTCCAGCTCCAGTCGATGCCGTCTCAAGCACCGCGCTCTCCACCCGTTCAGTCCCCGACTTCGCCACCAACGATGGCGACGAACCATGGACCAACTACGTCTGGTCAGTTCCCCCTCTCCTCGCCCCAACTTAATTCCTAACTTATAGAACAGCTCCGAGCACGACTTCAAGGGTGATTGCGTGAAGGTCTTCGCTCTGGACAAATGCGCAGTGATCGTCGAGCCGGTATTCAGGAAGAACAAGTCCATGTGGCAGTGGAAGGGCTGGATCTGCGTGTGGTATCCGTCGTCCGACTGCGGCAACTCTGAAGATGCGTTTCTTACTACGGATTCGCGCCAGGATCATGTCTGGCAGCAGAATATGAAGCCGGTGGAGGGATGGGCTGCGGCGATCTTGTGCACGATTCCGAAGGAGGCTGAGGGGGGTGATGCGGCTTTGGGGGAAGTGTCACCGCGAGATGTTCATGGCCAGCAGCCTGAAGTGGAGGAAGTTCAAGACGTTGCACGATCACCGGAGGTGGGACTCGAGGTATGAAAGTTTCCCTTTTGAAGAAGTCAGTGTCTAACATATCACGCAACAGCTCAAGTCCCGCGACCACGCAACTGGTCTGTTCGTCTGCGACGCGCCCTACATGGGCGGCAATTGCGTGGATGTCAACGCATGGCAGCATTGCGCGAACATTAATGGACCTTCATCGTTGGGTCAGTACTCCGGCCAGACCTGTCGGTTCTACCAAGGCAGCAATTGCATTGTCCCTACCGGCACGTCCGCCTGGCGATCTGATACGCCTGGTCCGGATTGGTACAATTGGCGCTATATGGGCAGCTTCGCTGGCAAGTTTTTGTCGGTCACGTGCGGTCCTATCGAAGGGTAGGTTGGGAAAGGAGTGGCAAGCCTTGGGTCAGAGGCCGTGCCATACTGCTCATGGCTAACGGCGGGGGAAATGCAATTAGATGCCCGGGCAGGTGGTTGACCGGTTCACTTCTACGAGGTCAGTAGTGGGAGTTCATACAGAGGCTATTTAGACAGCGAATCACCAGAATTATCTACGGTGAACATAATTCCTTCTCCTGCTTCCATCGTCTTCATATCCGTCTGCCACTGTTTCTGTGTCGTAATCTATGCGTCCGCCTGTTCACTAAAAACTTTAAGCCGAATGTAGGTAAGCTGAAGACTTAACATATTTTCTGATTGAATAGCGATTGATACGAAGAGCTACCCCATATACTGTGCATCTCAATTGCCATTCAGTAGCCCGATGGAATAGGTTGCGTCTTGTCCATCTCAAATCAACGTCGGGACATTCTCGTCCAGCGCCAAAGACGGACGAAATCGAATGCCGGTAAGCAGAGATCATCGGAAATTATCGTTAGAGCTTGCCGTTGATTTTTGTACTGTAGGGCAAGCAGGCTAGTCGTAGACGCTGTGGGACTGTTGTCCAACCGATCGGCGCACTGCCCACCACTAGCAACGCCCTTCCATCCTACGAGGACCATGTTAGTTAGGCGCACCACCAAAAGGCGCCAGGCGACGATCCGGGCCAAATAGTCTAACCAGCAAAACTTGGGCATGTCGCAGTGCGAGCTTGTGCGAAACGCCTTGTATGACAAAGCACCCCTCTGGCTGAAATGCCGACGGGGCTTCGTTACACTTTTATCTTCCGTTCGACATCCTTAGCAATCACAACGCCATACATAAAGGAAACAAAATGCGCTGCAATATGGAAGTCACTATCGAGCCCTTAATCCTACGACTGCAAAACTAGAAAGATATTTATCTGCGGCAAACAACAACATGGCGACCCCAATGTCGTTCCTCTCCTTCTTCCAGATCCTCATGCGCAGCCAACTACTCGTGCGCATCCCGGCCCCACAAACCAGCTTCTCCGGACAAACTGTCATAGTAACAGGGTCCAATACCGGTCTCGGCCGCGAAGCAGCACGCCAGCTCGTTCAACTCGGAGCCTCGAGAGTCATCCTTGCCGTGCGGACTATTGCCAAGGGTGAAGTAGTAGCCCAAGACATCCTTCGCACGACTAAAGCTAAGAAGAATGCCGTCGAGGT
This sequence comes from Pseudomonodictys pantanalensis, assembly GCA_019022785.1. Classification (NCBI taxonomy): domain Eukaryota; kingdom Fungi; phylum Ascomycota; class Dothideomycetes; order Pleosporales; family Parabambusicolaceae; genus Pseudomonodictys; species Pseudomonodictys pantanalensis. The sequence continues at coordinate 29,062 of JAFHBV010000623.1, forward strand.
ATGGCCCTTGGACTTGTCAAACTTCGACTCCATCAAAAGTTTCTCGAAGCGAGTAGAGGGAATGGATCGCGTGGACGCTGTGATCCAGAACGCGGGCATCTTGACGGAGAACTGGGTCACGATTGGGGATATGGAGAGCACCATCGCTGTCAACGTCGTCGGTGCCACACTCTTGGGACTGCTTGTGCTACCGAAGCTGCGCGAATCAGCGGAGAAGTATGGCAGCAAGGGACGGTTGAGCTTTGTCGGGTCGGATATGCAATACGTGGCGCAGTTCAAGGAAGCAAACACCACCGGCTCGCTCATGGGTGCTTTGAATGATAAGACTAGGGCGAATATGGGGGATCGGTAGGTTCACCGCCACTCGCACTCTCGCTCCCACCTCTCCGCTTGCTAATACTTCCGAAAGGTATCCCACATCCAAACTCCTCCTCCTCTACGCTGTCCGCGAGATCGCTGCACGGAGTCCTCTGGCCAAAGACTCCAACGTCATCATCAACGTCATGACGCCCGGAGCGTGTAAGAGCGACATCTTCCGCGACGAAAAGTCCGGTATTGGGACGTTCTTCTTCGGCATTATGATGAACTTGCTGTCACGGACGACGGAAGTCGGTGGAAGGACGTTGGTGGATGCTGTGAGGCCGGATTTGGGGGATGAGGCCCATGGAGGTTTTTTGATGGACTGTAAGGTTGCGAGGTAAGTGATTTTCGCATGAAATGGTGGACTTTATGGGACGTGTACTGATAATGAGCAGCAACGGTCCGAGTGTTGATGGCAAGACTGGGCAAGCGCTACAGAAGAGGTTTACAGATGAGTTGTGGGAGAAGTTGGAGAGTATTTCGCCTGGTGTTACGACGGTGCTTCGGTGAGGTATCTTCTCCTTGGTAAGCTACATCTTCAAATCTTTTTTTTTGGGGGGGGGGGGTTTTAATAATATATGGGTTTATAATACCTTGATTTAACACAAAGGGTAA
>JAFHBV010000624.1:0-16031 GCA_019022785.1 Pseudomonodictys pantanalensis
CTCTCTTTCCCCCACCGACGCACCGGACCCGCACTCCACCATCTACCACTACAACCCAGTTACCGAGGAACTCGTTGCGGGCGTAACCTACCTATACATGGTGGTTCTCGGCTCGGCGCACGAGACCATCACGAAGGGACGGCTTCCAGGCTCGAGCTGAGCGCTAGACGGTTTGGTCGGATATTGCTGAACAGGCACAATATTCTGGTTTGATATGTTGAAGTAGCGAACAGATCTGGCGCTGACAATAGGAGATTGGTAGTTGCAGACAGGAGCGCTCGTGATGACTTGCAGGACATGTGCAAGGGCCGGCCGACCAAAACGAGGTTGAGGCTATTGTTGAATATTGGACCCTTGTCAGGAAGTCTGTTCCTTGAGTTAGCTATGCGGTAAAAAAGTTTTCGTATTCACTGACAGTGTCCTGTTGTCCGCTCTCTTGACTCACATCTATACAGTTTCTCATCGTCGGCGCATTTCAAGCTGGGAACAGCCTAGCATTCAGTCCAACGCTACCCACAGACTAGTTAGACTGATGACGGAAACAATAGGAATTACCCAATGAATGCCTATATATGTAGTCGGGGTATCTGATACAATGCTCAACGACTCAGCGTCAAGCCCCAAGCCATAACGCCATCAACACCCGTATGCGCAAAACCATCTCCAGCGTCGCCGTACCCTATACCAGCGCCCACACACCCAGCGTCAAGCACACCTACTGCCCAAACCTCTCAAACTCCTTCCCCACAGCCCTCACCAGCCTCTTCCTTAAACCCCCTCAGCAACCGATCGAGCGCCTTCTCCACAATTATCCCCGCAAACCCAGCCCCCCCTTCACCTCACCCACCGCATTCTTTTGGATCCCAGCCTGCTGCTCCTCGGCCAAATCCTTCATCTGCTTCCACGCCTTGTCCAGATCCTTTTTATTGTACTCCTTGCGAATGGCTTCGATCTCCTTGGCGCGCTCCTCCCGCATCTCCCCGATGGTCATATTAGTAGTAAGCAGCCGGTCGAGGTCTTTGAACAGCCAGAGAACCTCGCGCTGCATCATTGCCATGCACAGGGGGCAGTACCACTTTGACACTTTCGAAACGCCCAGGCGGGAGATGCAGGATTTGTGGAAGTAGCCAAAGCAACAGCCAATGTAGCTGCATTGTACTAGCTCCCCGGCTGTGAGGGCGGCCGGGTCGAATGACTTGACGCGGCAGAAGCAGATTGGGTGGTTGCCCGCGCGGGCAGCGAAGTCCTGCTGCATTTTGCACAGGAGCTCAAATGTGAGCGGGTTATGCGTGCGGTTGTTGCGTGTCAGCATGTTGATACAGTCTTCTTCCTGCTGCAAGCACGAGCCCTTTGTGTATCCGCCGGATCGGGAGTACCCGCCCAGGTCGGCCAAGCGCACGGGTTGATCGGCGCCGGGGTCGCTGTGGCGGCCCTCGCAGGCTGGGAGGAAGACGTTGAGGAGGTCGTCATCCACGAGGATCAGGCGGCCTTTGGTGATGTTGCAGGATTCGTAGAGGGCGAGGATCGCTTCGCCTTGGACGCGATTGAAGGGTCCCAGGAAGGCGGGTTCTTGATACGGATAGAGAATGTAGCATTGGTCTGATAGTGGGTTGTTGCAGTTGCAATAGGGAGGGTGGAGAGGGCAATCAATTATGGAGGCTGAACACCATGAGCAGGATACCTCGTCATGATGCCCGCACGCCTCGGTCGACGATATAGTGGGAGAGGAGAATTGGTCGAGGGCTAGGTTGCGTGAAAATTTCTTCCAGTCGGCACAGTGGCGATAGGTCGAGACTTTGGGAAGCGTGAGGGTGGATTCGACGCACTGTACGGTCTCGAAGATCTTGCGCCGCTTCTCTGCCTCGTGAGACTCTGGCAGGGCACGTTCTGTCTCAAAAAGCTCACTGACTTCCCCACTCTTGAAGTCTTCCTCTGTATCAGATTGCTCTAGATCTTCTTTGCCTTCGTCATTGGACCCGACAAGGGTATCCTCATCGGGATCTTCCAGTATGGGCTCAAGAGTGACAGGAGTGGTAGGGGAATCAACCTCTACGTCGGGCTCCGCTTTCCTAACGACGGCGTTCTCGGAAGCCCTCCTCGCCTTGCGATTCGCCTCGCGAACCTTCTTCTTAGTCTTGTTGGATATCGGAGGCAGAGATATGTCGGCTGGTTCCTCGGTTGGTAGTGGAGGATATGCCTCCGACGCGTTAGATGTCCCATTCTGCTTGATCACAGCACGCGATTGCGCACCAGGCGCCTCCTGCACTCGTAGGGCTTGGATGCTCTCAGGCGCAGCCCGACCGTCAGATAGGTCAGGCCAATCGCTCTTTGACTGCGAAAGTTGGCCGGTTGAGATCTTCGACTGTTGTAAGGAAGACGTAGAAGGAGAAACACGACCCCATGGCGACACAGGAGTCTTCGATATGGAGGTAAATGAATCGGTGTTGACGAGCCTAAACATAGTAGGCTTGGTCTTCGGAGTCACCAGGCCATCTGCCGGAGAAGATCGAACTTCCGTGACCTTGTCAATGCGCTCACGCCTCCCATCCTCGTGTATCCTCATATGCTCCTGAGACATGTGTCGCTTGTCTGGCTCTTTATGGCTGACTGCAGTAGGACTGATATTCTCTGTGTTCGAACGCTGCCGAGTGATGATCGGGGAGTCAGGCTCGCTCTCGATCTCGAAACCGGGCGAGGAAGCTTCTTTCTCTGGGGTGATGCGATCCCCAGTCTTCCAGTCCTTATCTGTATAGCGCTCCTCTAGGGCGTCATAGCTTGCTCGGTGCGTGTATCGTAGATAGCCGTCCCGTCGCATGCGAATCTCTAGCTCATCCCTCTTTACCAGGACTAGATCTTCTACGACACGCTGTTTGAACTCTGCTACGAGATCGCTGAAGGTCTTCAGGTCCTTACCCTGCAGACCTGCAGTCTTGGTATTGCGTTTCGACAGCTCGGTGATTCGGAAGATGTCGAGGATCCGCGTCATCTGGCTGTCGAAGTCGACGTCGGAGTCGGGGATCTGCACGAATTCCCTCATGACGCGGCCTTTACCTCCGTTGTATACGTTGGCATGGTACCGAAGATGCTTCTCAATTTCGTCGATCTCTTCGGAGTTGTGAGGACCACCGGCGTCGGAATGACCTGTGTCATCAGGGTGCAGCACTGAGTCGATATACTTTACTTCCTCTTGTGTTGCTACCTTCGATCTGCTCGCGGCCCGGATGGCTTTCTTCTTCTTCTTCCTCTCCTTCTTCGTGGTGCAGGTGGTGTTGCTCGAAGTAGACGTGCGTTCGTTCTCCTCCTCACCGGGCTCCCCAGAATCTCTCAATCTCGCACGGCCTCTCGAGGGCGCCTCAGGGGTGGACATGATGGACCAGTCCTCCCCGCAGTACTCGTAGATGGCCCGCAGGCGTTCTACAAAATCGACATGCCTTTTGTAGTGCGCCTCGTCGGCAGCGGCACACATGCAGCAGGTATGTCCCCGAAGGCGCATAAACATGGCTTGATGAAAGCGGTGGCATGGCTCAGCGTGGTCTCCGAAGCAGGAATTCCTGGCATTTGGATGCGAGTATGGCCGGTCGCAGACGCCGCAATGGTGTTCTGTCAAGAATTATTAGAGGGCATCACGGGGCGCACGCGGTTGAGTAGCGCCGGGGAAGGCACGCGTAATGACGCATTTGCAATCAAGCTGCTGGCAGACAGGTGACGAACCCGATGTACTCACTCAAATTGGACGAGTCCTCCCATCGGAAGACTGTATGTTTGCTCATCTCGCTGGATTGAGTTGCGCGAGAGGTAAGGGGGTGGATGTAAGAGGGTTTTCGGTCGTGGCTGGGGTTGACGAGGTGGGAGCTGATAAAACACGCCAAAAGGCCTGAGTCGCGGTGACGTCCAGGCAGGAGAGCATAAACATATGTGCGGGCGGGCAGCGGGGCGAGTTTCTGCGGTGACGGGTTCCCGCAGCGATTCTGTGATGTTCCGAACTTGTCGAAAACGAACGGCGAATTGTCGCTATTCACCTCAGCTGCTGTGCGACTCACTTCTCCTGCATGCAGACGGGCATTGTAACCGCAGCGCAAAGCAGAAATTGCCTAGTCTTGTTTCAAAGCATATAGCTGCATAGATGTTGTGATACATTAACGAGAGTGTAGATCATCAAGAATCGTGAACAAGCAAGGGGGTGGTTGCAAATGAGGGTGGGAACACGGCTGGCGTGTCCGACGAATCAGAAGATCAAAAACCAGCGGAATGAGGGATTGTGCCGGGTTCCTGTCGTCATTGAGCCTTCCCCTCAGCAGAATTTGAGGTCGAAGGTGCCACACGGGCCTTGGCAATCGCGGCCTGCCGAATTCGGAACGGGAGGCAGCAGCGCCCACAGGTAGCCACGCGAACGCCTTAGATATCCTGAACAAGGCGCGCCGTAGCCCACACGAAAGGGTAGTTGCGCTGGTACCAGTTGACACTGTGTCCCTATCAGCACGACAACGCACCCCTGCTTCGACGGACCGGACTTACAAGGTCTTGCGGCCTGCAATACGCGGATGGGTAGCCCAGGATCCGCCCAACGTGATGTTGTGCTTCCCGTCAAAGAAGTCGGCTGCAACGCGTCAGATGATGCGCATGGCGGTGAAACGTTTCTACATACCGGTGTAGCCGGGGTAGAGAGGCATTGCCTCGAACTCTTCGTGCTTCTCCAGAACCGTGCTGGTCCATTCCCACAAGCCGCCGAGGTCGGACTGACCGCAGAGCTTGTCGCCCTTGTCGGCCACCGAGACTGGGTGCCAGTGTTGGAAGGCCACGTTTGTGCCCTCCAAATCAATGAAGAGGCTGCGTGGATGAGGGCCAGAATCGGCTCTGGAGGCGCCATTGACGGCTCGTGATGGTGGGGATTCAGCGACACCGTTGTTGATCAGGTGACTGCGAAGTTAGCAAAGAGATTCTATCTTTAAGGTCGGCAGATGCGTACCCATTGACGGCCGGGATGGTATTCCCAAGCGCTTCTTCGAACTGTTGCGACTTGCTGTGTTCCACATAGCTGTAGAGACTGCGGACCTCTTCCATGGTCGGTATACGCCCACCCATCCATCGAGCACAGCTAGCTAGCTCGTCGTACGAGGCGGCGACCGGCCAGTTAATGGCGTAACGGAGAGGCACAGCACCATAGACAGTCCGCACGTACTTGCCCTCCAACAGATGCTCCATCGATGCCGGTAATCCGTTGGCACGACCGTTCATGACACTGTCTCTCTTGCTCGACGTGACGCCGTTCGAATCGTTCTGGGCGTCTTCATACCAGGAAGCAGGTATCGCAGTCTTGCCGGTTGTTGCAAGATACTCGGCATATTCGCCGTTCGTAATAGGTCGCGCTTTCGCACGGAATGCCTTGACATGCAGGTCGCGAGCGGGCTGCTCATTGTCCCAACCAAAGTATCCTTGTCCATCGGCGGCCTGATAGCCATGGAAACCAATCGTCAGGCGTGACTCTGGAATAGTGAACCACTTGTTCTCCACTGACAGGCTCTCGGCACGATGAGCAAGGGCCTCAAAGTCGGGAATAGCACCGAGGGGAGGGAGCACATTATCGCTCTGCACAAGCATGTAGAGGAGCGTTTCGAGGTGCATTGCCTCATGCTCAAATCCAAGCCAGAGAGCCTCAGCAACGCGTCCACTCTGATCGGCCACACCAGATGTGTACAAAGCCTTGGTTCTGTCGCGGACACCATCTTGGAACTTCAGAATCTCCTCAAGATCGGGCCAGCTCTCGGGGACCTCGCTGTGATCATGACACAGCTCTGGATTTTCGACGTCCGGGTCGATGCCGCGCTCAAAGATCTTCCGGAAGTAAGCAGGGCCCCTCGATGCTTCGCCGGTGGCACGCGTGAGATGGATGTCGAGGAATGTCGGGATGTGGCCAAGGTAGAAGATACAAACATGCCGAAGCTTGATGGGCTTAGACAACAGATGCTCCTCTGGTATCATCTTCCTCGTGACCGTATCCCAAGCCGCCCACAGCTGGTCCCAATCCGAAAGAGATGGCAGAGGTTTGGCGGCATACTTCTCTGGCGCGGACGGAAAATAGAAAGGGGGTTTGGACACGAGGTGGAGAGCTGCGAGAATCAGGCATGGGTACTAGCAACTTGCTAGAAAATTGAACGTACCGTAGTCACCCTTTGCATTCATCCATGTAGTATTCTCCATCAAGCCACTTTCCTCCCAGAGCCGCTTGATCTGAGCGCGTGTGTATTTGTAGCTCTCCTCAATACGAATGCGTTCTCCCTTGGCAATAGAGATGCCGTCGACCTGAACATCTCTGACTGGAGAGACGAAGGCATGGTGGCGTCCGGCCTCTTTGTCGTACTCGCCTATAGCTTCCCAATCTGCGGCTTTGAATGCTTCTTCACCCATGATCCGATTTGCGTGCTTCAGGCCGTTGAGGGTGAAGTCGTGTGTGACATCTTCCTTGTCGTTGTAGGCATGGAAGACGCGGTCAGGGTCCGTGCAAGAATCAATACCAATCAGCATGGTGTCGCCAGATCGAACGGCGTCACGGAAACCGGCCAAGAAGGGAGCGGTCTCATGTCGCTTGAAGTTTCCAAGACTGGATCCCAGCCAGAGGATAGTCTTGGGCTTCGAGCTGATGGTGGGTGACTTCAGCCAATCCAGGGCGTGATCGTACGTTCCATAGAGCCCAAAGCACTTGACGTGTTTGTATCCCTCTGCCGTTGAGTCAGCAACGTCAAATCTGATACTCTCTTCTCTGGCGTTGGCAAAGCGACGAGGCAAATCGAGCATTCAGCGCTATTCAGCGGCATGGGTGTAGATAATGAAACTGGGAACATACCGGTAGGAATCTCAGCAAAGGTACGTTCCAATTCTGTCAGGGACAGATCCACGGCGTAGTACTCAACGTCCCTGCCAAGGCGCTCAAGAGCCTGGAGAAGGATGTTGACTTTACGCAAGTTGCTAGAATTGACATCAGTATCCGCCCCCAAGATTCATGCGCTTCGAGGTTCCGGGCGGGCTCCTACCCGCTGCCAAGTTCGACGACGACTGATCCATGCTGCATCCTCTCTGCCATGTTGTCGGCATATTTCTCCAGCACCTCAATCTCCGCATTGGTGAGGTAATACTCTTCGAGATAGGTGATCTTTTCGAAGAGCCGAAGACCGGCCTCATCGTAGAGCAGAAGGGTTGGGAGTGTCTTCTCGCCCCCGTTGGCAGGCCTTAGACCATTCTTGATGTCTTGGAGGATGTCAAATTCGGCAGGGCCGGAACGAATGTCGAAAATCTTCGTCGCCCCGCTTGTAGCCATGGTCTTGTAAGGCGTCAACTCGGGTGCAGTCGGCGTGGTTTTCGCTCCTTGACGAGCCGAGGTGTCTGCCATGTCGTAGTCTCGCTAAGGCGCCTGATATATACCAGACCCGGTGAGTATTCTACACGTCTAGAACGGCAAGCCAAAGGACAAAGAAGCGGGATGACGGATGGTTCAGTGGGTCGGCGTCAATTAACAGGGGCGGGACCGTTAGTGCAGAGGTATATATATAAGGCGGAGAAGTCAAGGGGCAAATCAAGGGAGCAGGAGTACTCACGGTCGAGTATGGTACGATGGAAGTGCTTATTCCGCGCATATGTTGCCCTGATTCCTCATCACACCCCACAGGAAGCGCATCGGTCGGTCTTTCCGTGGGCCAACCATCTTGAAGCGGCATAGCGGCAGGCTCACGTAGAACGGCATCATTTGATGATGACGTTGAGCGAGCTTAGTATTCCACCCGTTCAGCGGGGACTTCGGGGGCTGCTTTCGGCAACCAAGCAGCTAGTGGCATCTGGAGACAACGCTGACGGGCGAAATACAGAGCCATTATAGCGGCGCAGTCATGCAAGGGCAAGATCTCGGACTCCCGGGCAGCAAGAGAGTAGCTTGCCGTCAGCTCGGAACGAAGTGCGGGGTCGATGTGCTGCAGAAATTGATAGCGTCACAGTAGCAGCCGCAGGGTCTGACACATTGAATTGGAAAGTTGGACCGCTTGCAGGGCGGACGGAGCTGGACGAGTGTGATAGCGCAGTAGAGTGCGTGGCGTATATAGCCTAGCATCAGGAACACATAGTGACGCGTGGGGTCGCGAGGGCTTCCTGTGGCGTGGTATGCATCTGCAGGTCCTGAAGAGGAAAATAATTGAGGAGTGATGAGGAAGGCTGGTGATAGCGGAATCAAGATGACTCCGCCCCGTGAAGAGAGGAAGACGGCATAGGAATCATCGAGTATCGTCGTCGTCGCTTCCTAAAAGAGCCTAGCCCGTGCGGATCTGGCGGCAGGTGCAGGGTGCGGACGGACACCATATCACACACTTCCCCCATCAAGGTCACTACCGACGCCATCTTGATTTACTTCAAAAGGCATTTGCCTATTTTCCCCACTGAATCCAGAAGCTTCCAATACGCGTGCATGAGGCGTGTAGCTACCTTCCGCAGCCCACGACCTTGGACTTCGCGCACGTTGGTAGCCCGGAGCTCGTAGTTGATGCTTCGCGACCAGCTATTCAACTACCGTTTAAGCTGATGCTTATCGATGTGTCGATATTTGCACTCGGTTCTCGATTTTCGCAGCTTTCAGCTGTCCCTTGGATACCACCGCCAAAACCGGCCTCGGGGTGTCACCCGCAGGCAGGAACAATAACCTATCCCGGTCCACCAACATCCTGCAGCCATCAAGTCTGCAATCGAAAAGATGTGCAGCCTATCACATATGACTCATATCTGAGATGGCTTATGTCACAGGTGACGACGCGCAGTCGGATCACTCATCGCACAAGGTGATGGCTTGGCGTTTTGCCTTACCTCGAATTGCGGCCCTGGAGTAGCAGAGCCATCAACCGCAATGCAGTGAGCCGATAATCAGGATCAAGTATCGTTGGACGAATTGCGTCCTAGCTTTGTATCTGGCTAATAAAAGCACTAGGATTGTAGAAATCCTAAGACCGATTCATTGGTCCTGCGCCGACCTGCGGGTTGACACCAGCAGAAGACCTCGACTGAGACGTCCAACGCTTAACTGTCTGGATATCCACTCAGGGCTTGATGACCGATAACATCGTCAGTGTTTTGTGGATGCTGCCCGTTCACGATCTGATTTCACGACTCAAAAAGACTGGCTGTTCCGTCGGACACGGAAAGCCGTGATACCACCATGGACAGCTCGCGAGTGGCGCCTGTATTTCGATACATATACAAAGCACGCAAGGTTGATATTTAAGGACTTCGGCACGGGCTTTTTGGTTGACCCAGGCGAGCCGCTGTTACTCAATGGCCTTTCTCGCATTCTGCATTCCTAGACATACAAGCGGCATGGCATACACATATTATGGCCCGCCTTCACCACAGTACAAAGGATCACTTTAGTCACATTCTCGTTTGAAACATTTCTCGGAGTCGATGCGTCGATGTCAACAAAGCACGACCCTCGCGTCCATTTTTCTTTATACACGCTTCCGTTCAACCAGGCTGCCGGATCTAGATGATGCGTCCATCCAAGGCTCAGGAACGCGCCAGGGGCTTCCGTTGTTCTTCCAATGACAGCAAGTAGTCACGTGGAATAGTTAGACAACGCGCGTGGTACGGGCGACATATTCTGACCTCTCGTTTTCTGGGCCGCTGGTTGGTCGGTCGCCATACTACTAAGACCATGAAAGAAGGATCTCTTGGCTTGTGAGTTGGTGGAGACAATACACAAACTGTGTGTAGCCGGGCCTTAGTACAAGGCCATCCTTTGATAACGCACAGGGCGTTAATACTCCTTGCATAAGACGACCGGCACTCCAGGAGGGATGTCACCTTTCCACCGGGGAGCTTTCTCTTGTCCATGATTGTCAACATGGATTATGCGATGTCACCTCTGAGTTGCTACTCTTACCCTCCTAACCGCTCATCTGGGTACTTCGATGCATTTGTTCGGAGCACACACACAACATGCGACCCAGAAGCCTGGCTACCAACACTCCGCTGTTTGCTGGAGCAAAAGTCCTACCTTGAAGAGCTATTGTCCAAGACAGCGACCAAGCTCTATACGCTGCGCGACCTGCAGACGAAAAATGAACGCGCCCTATGTCAAACTCCGTTGCCACGGTCGAGGAGGAAGAAGATACTGCAGAATAGATGGAGGACAGGCAAGACCATCGAAACGAGCGAAAATGAAGAAAAAGTTATACTGGACTGCTTGATGGTATGCACCAACAATATTCGCTCGCTCGAGGTCCTCATGAACCCAAGCGACATTTCCTCAACGACTGCCGAATACAACTCGAACACCTCATTCTGCGGTTCCGAAGCAGCAACCGACTTTGATTGGAAGGGCTGGACAGACGACGCCGCGGTTTCTCCATTCAAGAAGGGGCGAGCGGGCCCACCTATCCTAGACGAAATTCCTCCTGAAATAACATTCGAGGCAGTTGAAGCCAGGAGGGGCAACACGATACAGGTTCGTCGGTCTCTACGGCTGCCTCCTCGGATCACTGCGCCTTGCTCAGAAACGGTACCAGTACCGCCCAACACGGCCCAGACCCAGTTTCTGCAATCGACTCTCAGCCCCGTCGCTGCCGTCTTCGAACCGAGCGTCACGCTCGTGCCACAAGACAATGAGATGGCCAAGAAGCTGAATAAGCTCAGCATCGCCGGCTTCCTCGCCTCCAAGCGCATGCGCATGCTGGAGAAGCGGCGCTTCTCGGACGCAGCAATCGGGCACCTCTTCCGCCGCCTGTCGACGGGGTCTCGGCCCGATGTCGCAGGCCGGCCTGCGCATGCCAGCTGGGGCGGGCCGAGACCGCAACACCGCGACGCCGACTTGATCAGGGATGTGGGTGCGGGGCTGAAGCGCATGAATTCAATTTAAGCGCAGATGAAGGCGACCAGAGTTTGTTTGCGTGCGGCGTGGGCCTTGCTTTCGCGTCGAGCTGGCTACTTGTGCATTCCGGTGGCTTTGGAAAAGTCTTTTTGGCCGCGTTTGGAACGGGATGGCGGAAGCGTGCGGTGAGGGCATCGACGTGGCATATTTTCACATGTGACTGTCGGCTGAGTGTGACTGTGGCTGCCATGGACTGCTGGTGATTTCCACCTACTTTGCTGCTCACAGTTTGCTCGTTGCTGTAAGTACCTAGACACGGTACCAGCAGATGTACCAATCGACTAGTGTAGCAACTGCCGCGATACCAAGGATAACGCCTTGTGCGGAGAAGCTGACGACAGATACAACTGCTGGGGAGAGGTATAGATTGCCGCCCGTTGCGTGGAGACGTCATGTGGCAGGTGTCATTTGGTGGGCTTTAGCAGCCCACGGTCCCCCGCTTCTCATTGGCGTGACCGCCGGTCGTACCTGGACAAAGAATCGGAGCAGGCACATTCACAAGCACCAGCTATTCACCAGCTACCGCGCTTTCCCCGCTGCGTTTCAACACAAACTGCCGGAGTTCAACACTCCTGGCCCTAGTCGGCGCATCGCCTTTATACATCGTTGTGTGTACAGTGTAAAGCAACCGCCCGCGACTGGCGCTCGCACGGCTAGCATCTCCACCCTCTCTCCGCAACCGCGAATACCGGCACATCGCCTACGGCCCAGCCTGCATAGCGTCCTGGGCGCTGTTTCCTAACATCGGCCTGAAAAGCCGACTCTGCCCCTCCTTCGACGAGCTTCGCGACCCCAATTGACCTTCAACACCCTCTCTGTCGCTTCAACAACATGGCCGACGATGCTGGCCACAGCGCCGATGGCAGCCGGCTGCGGGAACGCCCATCCGCGAAACCACTGCACCTCCAGAATTCTGACGATGCCAGACAGCGAGTGCTCCAGCTCAACGAAGAGGAGGACAAGGACCACAGCAACGGTGGCGAGAAGCGCACATATGGCAGGACGCCTGACGGCACTGGTACGTTTCCTCGCTGTGCCTCCAACCGGCCAGCAGCATGGAACACAACACCATGATGAGTACTACTGCTCGGAGCAGGAGCCTTGTAACACAACGGCACTAACAATGCGATCATCAGTCTTCATTGTCCCACAGACGCATGACATGGTCTCACAGCTGCTCTCGCCATCGCAACCAAAGAACCTGTCCGATCTAGCTGTTCTTGCTGTCCTGTCCGGCCTGATATTCGCCCTCTACGCACTGCCCAAAAGCGCCCGCATACCCGTATTCGCTATCATCTTTCTCTTCTGGCGCGCCGCTTACAATGCCGGTATCGGCTGGCTGCTACACCACCAGTCCAACCACAACCGCCTCGTACTCTGGGCGAAGAATTCGCACATCTTCGAGAAGCCAGAGTCGGGCAAGAATCCACACCCAACGCTATACAGGCTCTTGAAGCGCGAGATGGAGACGAAGATACCCAAGGACTACAAGTTTGAGGAGGCACCGCTCGAGTACAACACCTGGTTACTCTTTCGGCGCGTCGTAGACCTCATTCTGATGTGTGACTTCGTCTCGTACTGCCTATTCGCCATAGCTTGCTTCAATCGCCCAGAAGAGAGCTGGTTGCTGTGGACGCTGCGGTGGATCACCGGCGTCACTCTCTTCCTTTTCAACCTGTGGGTCAAGCTGGACGCGCACAGAGTAGTCAAGGACTATGCATGGTACTGGGGAGACTTCTTCTACCTCATCGATCAGCAACTTACCTTTGATGGCGTCTTTGAGATGGCTCCACATCCCATGTATTCAGTTGGATACGCCGGTTACTACGGCATTTCCATCATGGCTGCAAGCTACAACGTCCTCTTCATCTCCATCATCGCTCATGCCGCCCAATTTGCGTTCCTGACCCTCGTGGAGAACCCACATATCGAGAAGACGTACAATCCGCCACCACCCCGAAAGCGCCTAAACTCCCAAACTTTCAACCACGACGATCGTCCTACATCGAGCCACTCCGAAGTCAACTTTGCCGACGGCTTACCCATACTCGACTCCGCAGGACAACCTGCCCAAATACACAATCTAGTAGGTATTAGCAACACCGATTTGCATCGTTCCATCGACGTTGCGGTAATTACCTTTTCGATCTACATGTTCCTCTTCACCGTCATGACCCCCAACACTTGGCCTGTCCGCATGTTCTTCATTATCAACGCCTTCGTATGGCGTCTCTGGTACTCGCTTGGCCTAGGCTACATCCTCGACCGCCAGTCAAAGAAGAAGAACTGGACACGGCACTTTATCAAGTATGGCGACAGCAAAGAGGAGGCCTGGCGGCAGTGGAAGTACCTGTACCACTTGAGCATGATCATGTGTCACGCTAGCTTTATCGCAGCGGCATGGAAGGTGCATGCCCTGCCGCCCGACTGGTCTTACGGTCTTACCCTTCTGCGATACGTTCTCGGTACTGCCTTGATAGCCCTGCAACTGTGGACCGTCGTCAGCATCTACGAATCCCTGGGAGAGTTCGGCTGGTTCTTCGGCGACTTCTTCTTCGATCCTCCGTCCAAGAATCTCACTTACTCTGGCATCTATCGCTTCCTCAACAACCCGGAGCGTGTACTTGGTCTGGCTGGAGTATGGGGCCTCGCATTGATCTCTTGGAGCGTTCCGATCTTCTACCTCGCCGCGACAGCGCACATTTTGAACCTGGCTTTCCTCCAATTCGTCGAGCGCCCACACATGCAGAAGCTCTACGGTCAGAAACTGCGCAAGACTTCCGGCGTGAGCAAGACACTGAGACAAGCGTTGCCGAGCCCAGTTCGAAACTGGCAGTCCGCTGCAGATGGGTACCTCAACTCAACCGTCGAGTTCATCGAAGACCTGCTGGAAAATGCTAGGCCCAAATTCGCAGCCGGTATGGACACCTTCGTCAAGGATACCACGGCTCTATTCAAGTCATACCCTGCTCGCATTCAGATCACCCGGCTTGCACCCGACCTCGCAGGTTTAAACCCCAAGGAATACGGCCTCGAGATCGAAGGCTCGCGCTTGTCCACCGAAATGGACTACTTTAAGAGCGGCGGCCGAGAGGGCGAAATGGCAAGGACGCCAGCAGCCCGCACGAGCGAGTACCAGTCAGTGACCCTCGAGTACGGAGCCCCGATCAAGGTCCGCTGGCGAGCTCCCCTCAACCACAGCAAACGGGACTGGATCGGCCTCTACATGGTCGCCGACAACAACTCGCGCGACGTGACACGCATCGGCTCCAACGGCCGCTGGATAGCCACCAACAAGGGCGTCTACGACTCCGTTCGCGCAGAAGAAGGCATCCTCGTCTCGGACAAACTCGTGCCCTTTAGCGAACGCAAAGATGGCGGCGACAGCGATTACCTCACTGGCGAAGTTGAATTCAGCGGCGACAAACTATGGTGGACGACTGGCGTCTTCGAATTCCGCTACCACCACGACGGCAAGCACAACGTCATGGCTCTCTCTCAAGCATTCGAGATCACGATACCGAAGTTCGACGAAGAGCAAGTAGAGCTCGACGCGAACGGGACTATTCACCGGTCTGTTGAGGAGACTCTCCTCCCGCTAATAAGGAACTGCTTCGACCGCGACCCCGAGATCGCGCCGTCGAACAGTGAGGAGCCCTTCGGAAGTCTAGTCGAGCGAGACGGGAAATTCGCTAAGCGGGTGGTATTCGCCGTGCACCAGATGTACGTTCTTCCTCCCCCTCACACTCCCTGCTACCCCTACCCTGCCATTTATCCCCTAATGCCAAACAGGTTCGGTATTGAATTCGCCCCCGAAGTCGTCCAAGCAGACGGCACAGTGCGCAACCTCGCGTGGCGCATCTGCAATGCTAAGAAAGTCTTGGTGAGTATAGGTAACCATTGTCTGGTGGAGAGCGCACATGGCTAACGCGTGTGATAGGCGCCGTACAGCATGTCAACTAGTCGCGGTAGAAACACACCTACACTGAGATGAGGGCTTGTTCGCTGACGTGGATGTTGCTTTCTTAGGGCCTGTGCGGACCGACGCGTGAGCGCTTTGTTTGGGGCTGATCTTTGTTCCAAGATGTCGGGTTTTTGCGGCTGGGAGGGACGGGTTCTAGAAGGTGTCCACTGTTGCGCTGCTGATGGGAGGATGGGAGTGGTGCGGCGAGTTGGGTTGTACTTGGTGACGATTTTTTCTTGTTGCATACGTTCTTGGGTGGAAAATTGAAAGATCTTATAGCTGGAGGGATAGTTGTGCATATTCGGCATTGGCTTGGAAAATATTACTTAGGCTTAGATGGTGCGATTGGTATAACTGAGGCTTTGTTTCTCACTATCGTGGTCGAGGAAAGCGAAAATATCTGTGTGCACGTAAATTCTCCAGCAGCGCTTTGTTGCAAGTGGCACTTAGTAGCTGTATTGACTCGATTGGGGTGGGCGACTGGAGCCAGCCAGCGGCGGACAGGCCACGATGGATCCGCAAGCGCTGCATCGGATGCACTCCTTCCCATACATATCGCTTCTCTCCTAAATGCCCATATCTCGAACCCCCTCCCCCTCTAACGGCCCTATGTACTCCCGATCTTCTATTAGCCCTGCACATGTTCTTCCACCAGTTGGGTCTTGGACGTGGCCCACTTCCTTCTGGTTGGCCTCCGCCCTTCATGAAGCGAGATGTCTACCATGGCTTGCAACCTCGCGCAGCAAATTTTTGAGAGTCACGGTGGAAAACTTGCTCAATTTTCGAATATTTATATATGAACTGTCGTCTCGCGGATTAAGTCTCTACGCAATTTGACCACTCACGCACACTCGGCACGAGGCGATATCACGGGGCAGAGACGCAACACAACGCAGACCATACATATACGTCTATATACCATATCATCAGCACAAAAATCGTCAGAAGGTTCACTAGGCTGGATACTCCGAGACCACCCACACCCTCAACACACATATCCAGAACTCGCCCTCTCACCACACCTTAACCCCCCCTCCAAAGACAACCACACACCCTTACCATGCAATCCCGCCACGACTCCGTCTTCAGCCTACGCATCCAGTTCCAGCCCCCTGCACCTGCGTCAGGACCTGCGCAACCACCACCACCGCCGCCGCCACCACCCCCAGA
>JAFHBV010000625.1:0-16016 GCA_019022785.1 Pseudomonodictys pantanalensis
GGGTTGGACTGGGGAGTTTGTATAATTATGATTATGAACTAAGGAAATATCGAAGATGCTACCCAAAAGTTGAGGTAGCAGGTGTATGGGAGAGCTGCATTCAGCCCCGACGACGTGTGCTCGGGCTCTTGCCGGCGACCTTTGCGTACGAGTCGGTTCCTGGGGCGCCTGCTGGCTTCCCCTGGTTGCCTTGCTTTGCGGCCGTGGACTTGTTCTTCCTCTTGTTCTTTGTGGTCTTGGACGTCGGCGCGTTCCAGTACCACAGCATTTGCAGGGCGAGGATGGCGTTGAGCGCGAAGCCGGCGATGAAGCCGTAGAGGATGAGCGGGTCGGGGACTTCTTGGAGGGTGGTGAAGATGCGCGAGAGGGAGCCGAGGAGGTAGTTGATGACCTGTTGCCCTTCGCATCAGTTTCCATTCTCATTTTCATAGCCACGGTGGAGAGCAAGGGGAGAGGACTTACCGCAAAAGCACTCAACTGCCCCGTCCCGCCCTCCTTCCAAATGGTCAAAATCTGTGGCAGCTTGCTCGCAACCCCCAACGCGCCCGCGCCCATCTGCAGCTTCCGCAACATCTCATAATCCACCAAATCCTCCTTGAACAGCGCCCACCCCACGGCGCCCAGTCCCGCAACCCATGCCCCAACGCCCGCCATGCCCTGCCCACCGTACTTCAACACCAGTCCCGCAATCACAATATTCTGCACCAGAATCAACGCCGTCTCGCCATACGTGCTAAACGGAAATCCGTGGCGAACATTGTAGCTCAGGCTGATAAGGTAGCTGCCGGATTCGAGCAGGTAGGACAGGAAGGAGATGCCCGAGGCGGACTGCGAGTTTATGATCTTGAGCAGCTGGGGGATCTTGACGATGGAGGAGGCGCCGATGATGCCGATGCCGAGGCCCTTGGAGACGGCGAGCTTGAGGCACTCGGGCGACGTGAAGGGGTCGATGTCGAGGATTAACGTCTTGTAGCAGAAGGGGCCCAGGAGGGAGCGGCCCGTGTCGACGAGCGGCTTGGGGAGGTTGTGCGTGAGGGGTTGGAGGGTACTGCGGAGGGTGTCCATCGTGGTGCGTTGTTGAGCTGTGGTCGCGATGGGTTGGTGTGCGGACGTTGGTGGTTGATGGATGGTTTTCGAGGCGTGGTTGTTGGTGAGAGTGTTGCGGGAAGGCAACAGCCGCGGTTTGCCCGGGCGTGTGCAGGGTCGAGGCTTCACATTTCTATTATTTTTGCTGATTTCGACATAGAAGTCATGATGATATGGATTTCTCAGAGGACGGTCGCAGCAGACCTCTGGGAGGTTTGACGGCTTTGGCGGGCTTTAATCTAGCAATGTATGTTCCGGCAACCCGGCGTCGGCAGTCCGACTTGTCGTCATTTGAAGCTGGCGAAGCGCGACTTGCCGCGTCTGACTTATCTTAGACCTCGTGCACGAATACATCAGGAGCTTTCCGCCATGACTTCTTGTCTCACTCGTGACTTATCCTCGCCTTTTGATCATGTAGTGGCTTAGTCGAAATCATTCGTTTGCTTTTCCAAACCTCGGAATCCAGCCTACGCAGTCAGCATCGCGGTACATCCTCCGGTCTTTCCCTCGATGATAGTGACGGCTTGCAGAAGAGCGCAAGGATGGGAGATTCCGAGATAGTCTTCTTCGCGAAGGCGCTGTCGAGGGTATTGGGCTGGGTCTACTTCTTATGCTGGTGAGCTGTGAATTGCTCTGCGTTGATTCAACACTGATACGACAAGGTCCGGATCATTCTATCCTCAACCGATCTCCAACTGGCAGAGGAAGAGCACCCTCGGGCTCGCCATCGATTTTCCTACCCTGAACGTACTTGGCTTCACCTGCTATACCGTCTCAACTGCGGCGTTCCTCTACTCGCCCACGATACAATCTCAGTACGCATACAGACACCCTGGCGCGCCTGAGACCACGGTTCGATTCAACGACTTCCTGTTCGCAGCACATGGTGCGGTCCTATGTGTGATCATATACACTCAATTCTTCCCGTGGATATGGGGGTTTCGCGTAGGGAAACGCCAGACAGTCAGTCGGGTGGTGTTGGGCATATTCTGGGGGTGCGTGCTAGGAACACTGGTCGTGATCGTGCGAGTGAAGACGCACGGCAAGGACGGAGGATACGACCCCTCTGGATGGGCATGGATTGACGTGGTAAGCTCATGCGCAGGACGATCCATGCAGACCTCGAAACTAATTCCAATGCAGATATACGCCCTGGGCTACGTCAAGCTCCTTACTGTCTTCGTGAAGTACATCCCACAGATGTGGGTCAACTACAAGCGAAAATCAACTGTTGGCTGGAGTATCTATCCGATGCTGATGGATTTCGCGGGCGGCTGGTTGAGCCTTGCACAGCTGGTCATCGACTCATCGCTGCAATCCGACTGGACAGGCATCACCGGCAACCCAGTCAAGTTCGGGCTCAGCAACATATCCATCGTCTTTGACGTCATCTTCATCATCCAGCATTATGGGCTCTATCGCAACGCCAAGCACATCGAGGAAGACGAGGGCGGATGGGATGACGACACAGACCGGCTCCTGTCAGGACGGAGAGTCGGAGACTAGTCGAGGCGAGCACGAGGACTTCCGGTTGTGGGCTGCCGAACCCTGAATTGTACGGCATATTTGACCGCTGTGAGGCCGTTGCGCGTCGGAAGAGGAAAGTGCCAAACGAAACTCGTGGGGCTCGCCTTCGCGGATGCGTATCGAGTTGCCGCCGAAGTCCATGTCATGTCATGTCATGTCAGACGCTAGACTGGCAAAGTGAGAGTTTCAATAAGGTTCGCGCCTTGCCTGGAGAGTTGCGGAGGCACAAGAGAGACACATGACTATACCTTTCAGAGCGCAAATCGATAGCTGGCTCCCGTTGGATGAAGGCGCGTGCTCAACGGCATCGGATGTAGTTGAAATCGAACGATGTTGCGAAATAGAGGCGGCTTCGAAGTTACATGTCGCGCAGCTGACGATCAGCTCCTGGCGGGGCGGCAGCGACCGCGAGTCAGTGGTGTCCAGGGGGCGGGCGCAAGGAGCGAGACGACGCAATCGAGATGTCGACGACAAGCGAGCGATGTTGTGCAGTTGCGATGTTCGAAATGGCCGTTGTTCGCGTTGATTTTGCTTTTGCTAATGCACATCAAGTGGACGAGAGTGCAAAGTTGATGTCCCAATGCACCCGCGGAGGCGTCATGCGTCGATCGTCGCAGGGATGACACGTCCCCGGCTTGCCCATCAGGCACGCCGCTCGCGCCCGGCTGAGCGCGAGCTCAAACTTCTAACGGACGAGATGATGGGGTGGCTAACATTGGGGCCTGGGGGTGTCCCGCCTCTGCAGCTGTCTTCTCCCTCACTTCACGTCCGTCGTCAAGGAAATTAGCTGTTTCCCGCCGGGTGACACCAGCGTAACCTCGCAGAAACCCTCTGAATCTTTCATGCGGCACAGCCCCCGCATGCATGTGAGAAAGCTCCGATCCACGAGGCCTCTCGATTCGGCAACAACCCACGTCGAGCATCGTCAACTCGGTGGCTGAATCGCTCTGCACAATTCCACAATTCGGCGCGAACCGACAGGCATTGGCCTTTTTGCCAATTGGCTCACCACGAGCTCCGAGTCTGCGACGGATCGTGGAGCTGCAGCTTCTTCTGTGGGCATCATCGACCTACGACCATCCATCTAGGCTGAGCGCGCTACTGCATCCGACCTAGCTACGCCGTGCCAGCTCAGAAACATAGTCTCAGACCCGCTTGGGCCCGTCTGGACGGCGCTTTGGTCGGTAGAGACCCGTTGGTATTGGTACGTATGTCCATGGCTTGCGCCCCTCGCTTTGGCACAATCACATTTTATGCTTTACCATACACTTGCCGCCAATACTGTACCCCATTGTCCATGTCCATCAAACGTCCGAGCTTCACACGCTTCCTACGCTTCCCTCTGTCATGGTCAATATCCCCGCGATTGCCACACCCATGTTCAAAAGCAAGAGACGATCGGCTCACGGTTTCTTTTCTTCTACAGAGCATCACTATCCGGCAATCTCTAGCCCGACCGGTTTTGTCAAGGTCGCCGGCATGGGCAGCGTAGGCGAAGACCCCGTGGCTGTCGCTGCCAATAGCGTGGTTCAAGACGTCAATGACAGCAGCGCAGAAGTGGGGAGTCCAAGGAATGCAGTAGGCGAACCGCTCCTCGAGGATTATCATCAAGTCCAATTCAGCCCAAAGTCGTCGGTACAAGAAGAACCCTTGACGCCACCTTCAAAAAGGTCGAGCTATCAGCCACTCAAAAGCCATCCTGTGCCATCTTCATTCTCACCACCGGCATCACCAGACGAAATTGCACCTCCGCCGCCGGACTTTACTCATCGGGGCATTCACATTCCCATGAGGACTAGGTAAGCCTTTCACATCGTGAAATCTCGGTGAACCCTCTCTGACTATATATAGCAGTAGCTCTGCTACCAAACCGAAGCGACGATTTCTCCGATCATCAAGCACACCCTCCAAAACAATGCCTTCAACCACGGGCGACTCAGACTCCGGCTCGCACCGGGGCCAGAGCTCCGCCGACTCGGTCATGTCCTACGAAACCAATACCTCCTCATTCTCAATTGCTACACAATCGCTACCACCATTACAGCAGAAAGGCGTTCCGGATGAGCACGATCGTCTGTCACCTCTCCTCGAAGACGACCCTGGCTCTTTCGATCTATTGGCACCCCAAGATGGTGAAGCCAAGGGCTTCAATCTCGAGACGCGATCAGAGCAACTCTTCTCAACAGAACATCTCGAGGCCATCTTCCGAGACACTCCCTCCCTCCTCCGCTTCACTTCGTTCCTCAGTGTAACGCGACCGAACTCAATTCCTGTACTCATTTACTACCTCGATGCGCTCAAAGCTATTCGAGCGATCAACTACGCGAACGCTGTCGCCGAAGCACTGGAGCCGCTAGAAGGGCATGAGTTCACCGACACACCTCCGCGCTCGACAGTCAATGCGATCCTAGAAGACAAGGCCAGGCGAGCCTTCGAAGTCCTCGTCAAAGAAGATCTTCCTGCGTTCATCACCTACATCTTTATTCAAGTCGTTAGTGTCAGCATCCAGAAACGAGTCACAGGCACATTACCACCAATGCTTCGAGAGGCGAGTGAGGGACTGGCTGAAGTCTTTTGCTTGACTGATCCGTCACGAACGGATAACCCCATCGTCTTCGCTTCAGAAGGTATGTTGCTCGAAGATGTTTGGGAGTAATGCTCCTCACAGTTTATGCAGAATTTCACCGCACAACCCAGTATGGCGTCAGCTACGCAATCGGCCGGAACTGCAGGTTCCTTCAAGGTCCCCGCACAAACCGCGACAGCGTAGCTCGGCTACGGAAAGCTGTCCAGGAAGGTCGAGAAATCAGTGAAGTCTTCCTGAACTAGTAAGCCCATCCAATCACTCATCTAACTTTCTCTAATTCTTTCCAGCCGCCGCGACGGCTCCCCCTTCATGAACCTCCTCATGATGGCGCCGCTCCTCGACTCGCGCGGCAACCTGCGCTACTTCATCGGCGCCCAGGTCGACGTCAGCGGCCTCGTGAAAGACAGCACCGACCTCGACGCCTTCCAACTCATGCTCGACCGCGCCGAAGGCCGCGAGCCGCCGGAGGAGCCAAAAGACGAGTTCCAAGAGCTCAGCGAAATGTTCAACAACTCCGAGCTTGAGACTGTGCGGAAGTTCGGCGGTGTTATGCATCGAGAGCATCTCGACGAGCAGGACGATGCGAGCATCATGCACAGACCGCGCGTGCTGATCAAGGACATGACGACTATGGATGCAGATATGGGGAGGGAGAAGAATAGTGCGATGCCGACGGCAAGTTTGAGGCCCGAGGGGCGACTTTCGGGAGTTTACAAACACGTGCGTACCACTCTTCGCTCCCTTTCCCCCTCCCATCTACTAACGCTGACGACACCAGTACCTACTTATCCGCCCGCACCCTTCCCTGCGCATCCTCTTCGTCTCCCCCTCCCTCCGTGTCCCCGGCATCCTCCAATCCCGCTTCCTCGACCGCATCGGCGGGTCCACCCGCGTGCGCGACTCCCTCGCAGACGCCCTCGCAGACGGCACCCGCGGCGTCACAGCAAAAGTGCGCTGGCTGTCCACGGCCGCCGCAAACCTCGACTCGGACCGCGTCGACGAGGGCCGGCCCCGCTGGATTCACTGCACGCCTCTTCTCGGCCAGTCTGGCGCAGTCGGCGTGTGGATGGTCGTCTTGGTCGACGACGAGAAGAGCGGCGGCCCGCAGCGTCGGTTCCGCCAGGCGCCTCCTGTTGCGGGGGACGTGCGGAGACAGCGCGGATACGCGGGTGATCCGGTTGGCTTTGGTGCTGATAGTGATGCCGCGGCGCCGAAGCAGAATAAATACGCTGGGGATCCGTTTACGATTGACAGCGATGGCGAAGAGGCCGGGCATAGGACGCCGCGTGCGTACCATGCGAACGGCATGCCGAGACATGCGGTTGTCGATGCGCTGCGGAGGCCGAGCGGGGCCATGGAAAGCCAGAGGGCGAGTCGGGCGGCGAGTCCGGTGAATGGTGGGGCTGAATCCTTCGTGTCTTTTGCGCTTTGAGAGTTGCGTTTTCTTTTCGACTGTGCGCTAACGAGCAAAAAACAGGCAGCGCTGAAGGAACTAAGAGTGGGAAGAGTAGTGCGACAGTGAGTTTGAAGGGTGGCGTTACGGTGACGAGTAGTGTAGAGAGCGCGGCGGGGCCATCGTCGAAGGAAGCCGCGAAGGGTACGACGATGTTGCCGAGGGAGGCGGGCAGGGTGTATCATTCGCGGGTGAGGAGTGAGGAGGCTCTCGACTTGAGGATTTACAGAGGGGGGCCAAGGGTGGACGTCTAGTATATGTTTTCTCGAATTGGTTCGCTATATACCCGCTTGCTCGGTTCTCACTAGATAGCTATGGGGTTTGGTGGCTCTTTGCTTACACGGCGCTCCTGGGCTATATACATGGGTATCATGTGGGCGGCTTTGTGCAGTATAGCATGTGGTACTATCTCTGTTAGCATACGAAAAGTACACGATAAGTATGGGGAAACTCACATGAGACCACTGTCCCTGCTTGTGCCGTACAAGCTCGTGTCTCCATCCGCCGACGCAGGCACGACGTACCTCATTTCCCCAAGCCTCCGCTGGGTTTCCCCTACCTTCAATCTTCAGTCCGGCCGAGTCGCTCTCACTACCACACATCCTCAGGCCTCACCACAAACTTCTCCCCATCCTTTCTCACGCAATCCCTCCCCTTGTCCATACTACACGGCTTCCGCATATCCAGCGCATCCTCGCCATCGGGGTAATAACCCTTGACCTTCCTGTACACACTGTACCCCATCTTGTGATACAACTCCTTCGCCACCTCATTACTCTCCCTCACAAAGAGATCGACAAACCACGCGTCGGCGGCATCAGAGGCTTGCTCGAGAGAAGCGGATAAAGCGGTCGCGTGGCCGAGTCGCCGCGCGCCCGGCGCGACGGTGAGCGCGGTTATGTGGCCGTGCCAGGGGAGGTAGTGGGGGTCGGGGTTGGTGAGGGGGTTGTAGGGGAGTATTGAGGGCTGGAAGGGCGAGGATTCTAGTTTACCTNGGANTGGGGGGTGTTAGNGGTGGTAACAGCNAGGGAGGAGNCNNGACNGGGGAAGGAAGGAGCGANGCAGGACGTACTGTAGCCCTCAATGTCGCCCTCTAGCCCTTCAATCACGCGGCATAGGTCCGGCCATTTCGTCAGGTATTCCAGGTAGAAGCCGATGTTGTAGGTTTCGGTGAGTGGATCGAGGTTGGTGACGGAGATGCGGAGGAGGTCTGCTGCACGCATGGGGCGGATGGTGGACATGTTGATGGACTTGCACGTTGCAGACCGGTAATTTGACGCGAGTATCTGGTGCTGAGGTCGTTGTTGCTTTTGGACAGAACCAAATTATGTTCTTGAGCCGACCCTCGGCGAGGAGATGTCGCGGGGTAGCTGCCTCGCTTAGACCTGCCCTTTCACACCTCCACGTCCCTCTCGAGATAGACAAGACGGCACGAACAGGCTGCGTCAACGCCATGGCTTGGCCGCATGTCGCAACACATGGCCGCGATGATTGGTCTGGAGCTTCCTGCATAAGAGCTCTCCTGCTTGGAGCTTGGAGCTCGTCGAGCTCGAATCTGCCCATATCTCTGAGGCACATCCATACTTCCATTGATGACTGGTAGCTACGCTGACTGATCCTCTCGGGCACAATGCCACTCCTCGACATCTACCGCGCGGTCCGCGACCAAACACGCGACCAGCGCGAGTCGCTCCATGCGAACAACAAATCCCTACTATGGCGCTTCGCCGAAGTCTTTGCGCGAACGTGGGATCTGGGCTTCAGTACAATACCCTCATTCCTCCACATCCTTATCCTAATGTCTAACAAAACCACCAGCTGCCTTCGGCGGACCCCCCGTACACTTCCAAATCCTACACCGACGCTTCGTCCAAGGCGTCGGCGGCAAGAACAAATGGATCGATGAGCAAACCTACCAGGAAATCTTCGCCATATGCCAAGCGCTCCCGGGTCCAGGAAGCACCAAGATGACATTCAGTATTGCCATGATCCATGCCGGCCTGCTGCCTGCCATATTCGTTTTCCTGGTCTGGAGTCTGCCGGGCGCCATTGGCATGTACGCCTTGAGTCTGGGGGTGCAAAATATGCCAGACGTGCTTCCCGCCATCGCGTACGCGCTGTTGAGTGGGCTGAATGCGAGTACCGTGGGTATCATTGCGCTGGCTGCCGTGCAGCTGGCGGAGAAGGCTATTAAAGACCGGTTGACGCGTATTCTGGTCATCATGGGTGCCTGTGCGGGTTTGTGTTATAATGCGTTGTGGTACTTTCCGGTGTTGATGCTGATTGGGGGTATCGCTACTGTGATCTGGGATGTCTGGCTCCAGCAACAGGTTGGGAAGATGCGTGCCGAGTTGGCGAGAAGGAGGAGAGAGCGGAATAGAGAGCGGACGGCAGAAGAAGCTGCGAATCTTGAGAGTGTTCCGCTGGAGGAACAGACACCTGCTCGACCCACGGCAGCCGTGCAAAGACGTCCTCATGTCGCTACCGATGATGCGGGTTCGAGCAAGCAGATACAGTCGGAGCAAAGCGAAGCAACGATGACACGGGTGGGTAATGGCAGGGAGGCAGAAACGTTTCCGCTTGTGGCTGATACAGCAACTCATGGAATACGAGTAAGAGCAGGTATAGCTATTATCGCGGCTTTCTTGGGTACGTTGCTGTCCCAATAAGGTATACCATGCTTTGCAACATAGTTAACCCTCAGCAGCATCATTCACCGTCGTCATGGCCCTGCGTGGTACCCTTCCAGGACGGAAACTCGCATTCGACCTCTTCGCCAGTACGTAACTCCCGGGTACGAAGTGGATATCCACTTTCCCCACTTCTCTGTCTAATACAATGTCTGATACTAACTTCGTACCCGTGAATTAAGACATGTACCTGGCCGGCACTATAATTTTTGGCGGAGGCCCCGTCGTCATCCCCCTCCTGCGCGAATACGTCGTCCAGCCGGGCTGGGTATCACCACGCGATTTCCTCATTGGCCTGGCAATCATCCAAGCCTTTCCGGGACCAAACTTCAATTTTGGAGTATTCCTCGGCGCCCTCGTTCTTGCACCGACCTCCACGCCCTCTGTGGTCGGTGCTCTGCTGGGGTATATCGGCATTTTTGCACCAGGCATTATCCTGCAGGTCGGCGTGCAGTCCTTGTGGCGTGTGTTGAGGACTAAGCCTGCTGTGGTGAGCTTGTTGAGGGGCCTGAATGCTACTGCGGTTGGTTTGGTCTTTACGGCTGTGTATAGGCTTTGGGAGATTGGATACTTGACGCCTGAGGCAAGCAATGGTACGTATTCCAGGGCTGCAAGTTGTCCCTGGGCCGTTTCTTAGACTATGCTTCAACGGCTATTCAGCTCCCGACCAGTAGAGGGGAGCTGGGCTGTACTCAAAGGCTAGTTTTTGAAAGTACGGGATAGTGTGCTCTCAATCTTCGAACGATTCAAGTATCTAATTGCTGACTTGTATCCTCTAGGTCGCTCACTTGCAGGAGAACCGTGGTGGGTCGTGGTGGCAGCGTTGACCTATGCCGAGAGCGCGTGGTTTAATGTGCCCCCAGCGGCAGCCATCTTAACCGGCGCGTTACTGGGTCTCGCTTGGTATAGTGCTGTTGGGAGGTAAAATTCTAGTCATAGAAGATGACCTCTCCAAGGAGCTAAAACTACTAGATTTAGTTAAATATTTAATTTATTAGAGAGAAGTAATTAAAATTTTTTTTATTTAATTAGTCTTTTAAACTTTAATATACTATATAAATTATAAACTAAGACATAGATTATTTTTTATAATTTTGTATAATAATAAAAATATAGTTACTGCGCTAGGCAGCTAATCTCTTTCTAGGATAAGTTTATCCCTAGCGTCTCTCGCTTATATTTTGGGACTCTGGCCTATGCCCATCTTGTCCACGTGACTTTGGGGTAGGGGTAGCTTCGCTTCGCCCCTGCCTCCCACTCAGCTCAGCTCACAATTCAGTAATCTCTGTTTCTAACACAACGTCAATGCGATTGTCTTTCCGGCGGCACAATCGTGTTTCTTTCCCTTATACCCCGTAGAACATAGCCTAAACCGCTGTACCCGGCCGTGTTCGTTTCGTCTACATGCGCCTTTTGCAACTCAAAAAAGGTGGTGGCGTCAGCCTAGTCGACATATATGGCGACATTCCTGCCTACGCTATCCTGTCGCATACATGGGGAGCTGATGGGGACGAAGTAACATTCAAGGACATAGCGAAGGGCAGAGGAACCGACAAAGCAGGCTACCGCAAGATCCAATTTTGTATAGAGCAAGCAACAAATGATGGCTTGCAATACTTCTGGGTAGATACTTGTTGTATTGACAAGTCTAGCAGCGCCGAGCTTTCTGAGGCGATCAACTCTATGTTTCGGTGGTATCAGAATGCCGCGAAATGTTATGTGTATCTTGCCGACGTCTCCATCAAGGGTTGGAGCGACGGTGTCCTGGAAGGCGATCTGTCGGTTGGAGAGACACGCAAACTGATACTGGAGCAGAGTCGATGGTAAGGCATAGTTCGAGCATCAAAAAGTCTTTACCTAACGTCTCGCAGTAAGTGACGTCTCAGCCGTATGTGCGAACACGTAATGACTTACGAAGGGTTCACGAGGGGCTGGACGCTTCAAGAGCTTCTTGCTCCCACAATCGTCGAATTCTTTTCTCTGGAAGGCAAGCAACTTGGCGACAAACAAACACTTGTGCGACAAATTCACGAAATTACGCATATCGCAATAGCCGCTTTGCATGGAGCACCACTTTCTGAATTTAGTGTCGATGAGCGAATGTCGTGGGCAGCGAACCGCAAAACTAAGCGTGAAGAAGATGCGGCGTACTCTCTGTTTGGTCTCTTCGATCTGCATATGCCTCTCCTGTATGGGGAAGGTAGGAAAAAGGCGTTGGTCCGCCTTCTTCGTGAAGTATCTATGGTACACAGTGAACGGGATACTGACTTCCCATCTGGAGTTCTACAAAAGCCACAACGACGCCTGTCTAATCGCGCTATTGAAACAAACGATCAACTTCCCAAAGATGAGACGGCAGTAGCATATCTTTCGGAAGCAGCAGGTCAGACTCTTACAAACGTATCCGGCGACCTTTCAGACGCACCTGACCCCAACCGTGCGAGCAAATCTCCCAATGGCATCCTTGCAGCAGAGATTCCTCAGCAGCACGAGATATTCCCCGACGATCCTAGATCTGCTGAAGACATTGCAGCAAGAGAACGGGCCGCGGAGATGCAAATGTGGTGGGAGGAATCGGTTGCAAGAAACATGAGACAGGAGGGTTACGTTAAGGTTGCTGTGTTATTGGTAAAGTGGGCAGATGAGCTTGACGAGCTCAAGACACGAGGAGATGTGAGTCACTTCTTTCCGAAACCCTGAATATGCAACGAAGTGTCTGGGTCGATGGAATGGTTCATCTTCTGTACCTCACAGTGGCTTGAAACCATTGACCGACCATCTATTAGTTACAGGAACTCGAAACCGTCTTCCGCGGCCGCTTCAACTTTCACACTCAAATCGCCGAACTTAACAACTCATCCAAACCGCAACTTCAATTAAATCGATACCTGAGCACTCTCATTGAGTCGTATGATGGGCCCGATAATCTTTTAATCGTATATTATAACGGCCATGGCACATTCCGGGAAGCCCCAAGGTTCCTCGAGATATCTGGATCTCTGAGAGGGTTTGGAAGTGCAGCTCGGGCAAACTGGACCAAGGCAGAAGAGCTACTGCACTCAGACGAAATCGAATCGGACGTATTAGCGATACTTGACACTTGTTATGCAAGCAATTCAATGACGAGCGGACCAGCAAGAAGTGGTCAGGAGTCAAGAAAATTTGAGGTGCTGAGCGCGTGCGCAATCGACTCAACCACGGCAGCTCCAGGACCATATTCGTTCACTCGATCCCTGGTTGATGCATTGATTGAGTTGCTCAACGAATTCGGCGATCGCTCCTTTTCTACATTCCATCTCAATCAGCGAATACTCCTAGACAAGCGAAGATATGACACTCCGTCACAGCTATGGTCCATATTGGGGTACAACGAACGTCATATTCATCTTGCACGTTTGAAGAACGATGCAAAGGGCGTGGAACGCACCGACCGCCTCATCCGCTTCCCACCACAGGCCTACGTTACTCTCCGCCTGGCACTTTCCAATGACCTGCTGAACAAGGAGCAGATCGAATTCATGGCCAGGGCTCTAGCAAAGTCTCTTGGCAATAAAAAGTTCTTCGGTGTTTGCAGAATTGACTGGGTTGGATTCGAGCCCGCCGTAAAAAGATCATTTGAAAAAGCAGCGTTGGCATTATTCGTTATAATGAAGTGGAAGAAGGCTGTGATGCAAAAGCGCCGCGCGCACGTTACAAAGAGGAAGTTTGACGAACTGGAATCTCCTACGAGCAACGTGTAGTCTTCGAATCGACGCAAGCATTCTGAAAAAAATATCATTTGAGAACATTAGGCAATACAGCGCTTCGTGTTCACTTTAGCACACTCGCCTTCAGCGATCATCTGGCTAAGCGTATAATTCCGCCCGATCCACCTCCCCAACCTCTTATCGCTCTCAATAACCAAGTCGGCTACAATGCGCCAAAACACATCACTGCCGTGAGCATCCAGATGCGTCCTATCGCCTTCCACCAAATTGTACTTGTCCGCATTGGCCGAGCCGATCACTTGGACGTATTTGCGCGATGCAGCGTTGAGATCAATGAGTGTTAGGTCTGCTGCGGCTGCAACCTCGCGGGTCGCAGGGACGACGTCTCTGAGGTCCTGAATCAGCTCGGTGCCGTTGAAATTGCGTCGTGATAGTGAGGTGAAGAGTAGGGGCGTGGCGCCCAGGTTTTGGACGTCTTGAGCAAGGGTTCCAAGATTGGTTTCGAATTGGACCATGGTGATGTTTTTCGCTAGTTGCTGGTTCATAGCGCAGATTACTTAGATTTTAAGTTATTTTAGTAAATTTAGTAAAATCTTAGTTATAGAAAATTACTTCTCTAAAGGGCTGCGTAAAAACTACTAGATTTAGTTAGATATCTAGTTTATTAGAGATAAGTAATTAGAAATTTTAGTTTTAGTAAGAATATTTAGAGGTTTTAATGTTGGGGGTCAGGTAAAAATCGAAAATTAGCGGAAAATCGTAACAATGTCCTCTTCATGGAAACAAGATTCCATTAATGGATACAGTCAGGTGTCTAGTTTGTTGGAATGTGGACGGTTGAATATTCGCGTTGCGTTAAGTATCCGTGGTTTTGAAGTCGTAGAATGGGTGTGACTCACATCAACAGCTGTATTCGAATCTTGGTTTCGAGAACGTTGCGAAACGATAGCCCCTTTTAGATCCGAGTAGCTACTATTATTAAATCCAGGTATCTCGTTTACTGGCAGTTCGGGCATTCGGAGTCTCGAGAAGTACCCGTAGATTTGTCGTCAGAGATGCCTGCAGTCAACCTTCAGGAAACGTCGATTCCGAGAATTCGCGAAAACTGGCACTCCATGGCAGACGAGTTCCCAGTGCTGAGTACGCTCAGTTAGCTACTTTGTTAGAAGGCCGACAATGAAATCTCGAGCAGTTTCCGTGGTTTCGTTATCGTGGCTCTAGTGGGACTCGTTTCCATAGCCTATAGTTGAACGTTGATTTCAGGAAATGCACAAAGGACTGTCTTCCTATGGTCCTCGTAACCACGTTTGAATACGTTACAGGAAGCGATTTTGCTGAGTAGACCTATATAAGGAGCATGCCTCCCCTCCTAAATTCTTTTCTCAGATTTCTCACATCATCACTCCCATACAGAGACACACTCGCGTACAGTCACGCACTCCCAGACACGTACCACATCTTAATTCACTCCAAATTCCTCTCGATACCATCCTCACATAATGGCCGCCCAACGCTCGACCTCAATAAAGCGCAGCTGCTCTGCGTCGCCACCACCAGCACCCTCTAAGCGCCACTGCTCCCTGACGACCACCCCAGTCAAGTTCCTCATAGTCTCGGACACCCACGACGCAGAAGTCACCCAGTACCCGCCGTGCGACGTGCTCCTCCACTGCGGCGACCTCACCGAAGATGGTTCGCCCGAGAGTATCGAGAAGGCTTTAGAAGCGCTTGGGCAGAGTAAAGCTGAGCTGAAGCTCATTATTGCCGGGAACCACGAAATTTCCTTGGACAAAGATTTTTACCTGTCCGAAGGCGGATCGACCGAAAACCACGAAAAAGCTCGGTCCCTCGTCACCGGCCTAGACAGCGAAGCCACCAAGCAAGGAATAACTTTCTTGGACGAAGGCACGCACGAATTCACCCTGACTTCTGGAGCCACTTTCATCATCTTCGCCTCGCCATGGACCCCTAAATACGGTTCATCGGCCTTTCAATACGAAACCAAGATTGACCGCTTCAACGCTTCGACGCCGCTTGACTGGGCAGAAAGTGCGGGTATCGAAGCTGCGGTCATTCCGAAAGGCGTAGATATCGTGATGACTCATGGCCCGCCGAAATATCTTCTTGACTCGACTTCAGATGGAGGAGCAGCAGGGTGCGAGCATCTCCGGAGAGCAATTGCGCGTTCAAGACCGAAGCTCCATTGCTTTGGACACGTGCATACCGGCTACGGAGCCCAAAGGATCGAATTCGACGATTCGGCTTTAGACTCCATCGTTAGCATGTCCAAGGAATTCGTCAGCAGCGGCGAGGCCAAGAAGAGAGGTTATGCCTGTTTGCATCCGAACTCATTGGAGACATTTCGGATGGGCGGGCAGACGTTGCTGGTCAATGCCGCGATGGAGGCCGAGAAGGAAAAGCCGTTAAGGGCCCCTTGGATGGTGGAATTGGACTTTCCTGTGCAACGCTGATGGGACAACGGGCGCTGCAACAGCTGCTGTCTCCGATCAGGATGGGCGTTAAGCTTGGTAGTGTGAGGATGCTGGATGCATGAGTTGGAGTTGCGATCTGAGCCGGTTCTCTGGATGATGTCTGGGCGAATGTTGGTGGGTGTAGGAAATGATTCGTGCTGAGCTAAGAGGCGGCCCCACTTGCCCCGCCGCCCCGTGACTAGGTGTTTGGTTCGCGCGAGCAGAACCCGGCGACTTCACTTTCCCCTCCAAAAACTCTCAATGGAAACCACCCAGGAGTCCATCCAGGCCACACACTCGGGTCCAGTCTTCGATCTATACGGCAACCGAGATGTCCTTATTTGGTGGTGACCTTGCCCCCGAACAGGTCGACTCCTCCTCCTCCTCCTCCCTCGACGAGGGTGCCGAATCGCAAGACGATACCGCCGCGCATCCACCCGAACGCTCGCCCAGACCCCAAAACGCCCAGAAACGCGATTACCAAGCCCTATACTC